>JAVFBX010201639.1:0-22847 GCA_034783855.1 Mopalia kennerleyi | reverse complement strand
ATGCGATAGAGTAACTCCTCTATCTCTGTGTTTGTTTCCTTTGATCTTTTAAATCATCAATCCTCTCGTCAAACTACGCGAAGGCAATGTCAGCTAAACAGTTCTGACATGCTGGAGGTGTAAGGCAGCAACAATATATTAAAGGAAAATGTGTAATGTTAATTGCAGGATAGATTTGCACTAAATCTCATCGAAATAACCAAGCGTGAGATGTTGCTTATATATTAATTACATTCAACTTTAATTCATTTTAAACCTACAGCTTCTTGAAACTAGAAACCGGTGACATGTGGTTTTAATTTGGATTAAAAGGGGGATTAAAGAGGGAGGACATTATCCACGGCAAAATAAATCTACCAGAGTTATCTCCCATTGTGCGAATTGTCGAGGCTGTTCACACAGAAAACGGCAGTATGGACAAACACCGACATTGAATCTCCTTGAATCCCCTCGTTCACTGTTACTCACCTGCTACAATGCTATACTCAATGGTATAGTTTAACATATCGCCGTCCACAGCGTATATAAGCCCAGGCTCCACGCTTAACGTACCCTAGGTAAAACACAACACATAAAACATTCATATTTATTTCTTCACTCTACAATCGTATATTTTTATAATGACTTTTTAGTTAGGCCTATAATTAAGTAAAAGTCCTGTTCAAATAAGGAACAGTGTAATGGACGAAGCGTTCTTTACTTGTTGTTAAACATTTAAACATATCAATCTTGTTAACCAATTTCAGCTTATGTCAAGAAATCCATCTTTCTGAAAGGTAAGCTTGTCAATAGGTCTTTCTATAACTAACCAATCCCTGTTCAATAGTGGCTATATGTGCCCTGTTATGCAATGCACCGTCTAGTTATTTCTGTCGCATCAACTCAATTAAATATTCTCAACCCTGGCAATTCCAAGTTGCGCATAGAGCAGTGGTAAAACATTTCAATATATAATTACTGGTTTATTTTCAAATATTTTGTACTAAAACAAATTCAGCGTTATCAATCCAACATTTATCTACAACAGAAACATGCATAGGCATAGTTTCACTTATAAAATATTTGTTTACCCCAGTTTTTTTATATTTGCAAAATAAATTAACAGAAGCCGTACCGTGGTTATAAGAACACCCTCCCTATTTTATGTCTGTTTGTTTGATTAGGATTTAACGCCTTGCTTATTTCATTCAAATGACGCTGTGTCAGCCGTCATGTGAAGGAAATTACCATCGACACCACTGACAACAAACAAAGACATGCCAGGACAAATACAGGACAATCACAGGACGTAAGAGAGATACCTCACATCGACTTTATTTCGCCGCTTAGCTATGAGATCACCAAAAACAGCAGAAAGCTCCCTTTTTATGAGAGGATACCAAATGTAGCGGTGCCCAACTATCAGGTGATTCTGCGTTTACTAATTAGGTAAACATAGACAGTTGGTACATACAAGCCGAACACCTATGACAGGCTTTAATTACATATGCCGGGCTGGACAAACACACAGAATACTGGACAAACACACAGCATAACCACTGACAGGCCTACCTTTCGCCATGTTGGATGTTCATCAAAATAACAATATATAAATACATTTAACATTGACCCAAGTATTTAACTGACTTTATGATTCTGAACCACTGACGTTACTTCCGATATTCAAAAAGTTCTTACAAGCGTAACTTTCCTGGAACTGTCTAATCATAAAACTACTTTTAACATTCATTTAAGGAAATGATAGTGAGAAGTTAGATGGACTTTGGCTACTTACCGATGATGTTGCCGTGATAGTGGAGTAATAGGCCGGTACCTGGCACAGACCTTTAATTCTGGGCGGACAGTCCGTCTGTGTGCAGTGACAGTCATAGACAAAGGCCGGGTTCTCGTCATCAACGTCTATAACGTTCACCGTGATGGTGGTATAAGCTGATCGCGGCCCTGGCTCTCCATTATCCTAAAATATGACCAAATTAACTAGCTTAATGATTTAAGAATGATTGGTCGACTGATTGATTGGATATAGTTCCAGCTTGAATCCGAATCATTATTAATCTATAATAATATAAACGAACTGGTTGATTTGCCAATTGGCTTTTGTTGAAATGACTGACAACCTTTGTATTAAAGACAACATTTTGATAATTAACATCGTGTGATCTAAAAGATGAAACAAAGTGACATTTTCTGTAATACAATCGCTAATGAACGACCCACAAACTCATCCATTCCAGATGAAGCATGAACCTATACAGTCTTGTTAAGTCAGGATTTAATACGATCATGGTTGCGTGGAGGATGTTTTCAGCATTTTGAAAGCCACCCAGTTAATTCAAATCGGTCAAATAGTGAAGGCCGTCAGCAGTATTTTGATGCGTTCGATGAAGTTCAAGTTTGGAAGGGAGTTATTTTGTCTGGACCTACTATCATTGTTTACAATGAAGGGACGTTTTTCACAGCATTACTCTGATAGAGATATGATTCCATAAAGATCGCTGGCTGATCCAACATGATCCACAATTCACCTGCCGTCAATAACCTCTTAAACATGATCAGTTAGGCCTACTTCCCATTGGGATTTTATTTGTGTACGTTTTTTTTATTTTGAGGAACTTTACACATTTGTAGGCCTAGTACTACGATGGCGAATATATATCCCAAATTTCCCGATCCGCGTTGAAACCCTCGACCGTACTTGATGTTCAAAGTGTATAAATCGTTCTGAAATAAACTCAACATGTCGTTTATTTTCATCTCAATAAACATAAGTCGGTTATTCCCCATCAGAGACATATAATCAATTGTTATGAGTTGTCACCCACCATTAAACCTCAATGTAGAATAATGACACTGGCCATGCTGGTTGTACCCATGGGTGTTGCTATATTCCTCATTATGGCAAACTCCACTTACCTCTGCTGAAACGTTGAGTACAAAAGACGTGAACCCATTCTGAGACAATGCCTCATAATCTAGTTGTTGTTGTGTTGTGATTATTCCCTGTATAGTACCAGTCATTACAAAGAATACCTTAGGAACCTGTATGAAGAAACAGAAACAGTGAAAGTCAGCATTGATATCCTTCCAATTAAATATAAAATATATTGTGCACCTTCTGCGCTGATTTAAATAATTTCTAAACCAAGATTGTCTGATTTAATCCTGTATGAATATTTAGGGTTTTATTTTAACACTGTAAATGAGAAATTTCTCGGTAGAAAATGGCAAACACGATAAAGCTGATTGACCGAGTAGAAGACCTGTTAACAAGAGCCGTACCTGAGGCTGTATCCCGTGCAGTCTAAACTGGGATATGGGTTGTTGAAGAGGCAGAAAATCGCTGTCATCAGCTTTGCCATCCAGTACGAATACAGTCGATCCAAGAGGAGAGTTCTGAAAAGGTTAACAGCTTTCATGAGGTATTGATGGCGTTTTAAGGGAAAAATCGGTTAGATTCTAGGAGACAGTTGTGTCTTGAATTTTGAATGCTCTTGCAGATTGTATTTTGTTAACATGTTCTGTCTGTGGCCCTTAATATTTGTAAACACTAAGCAGAGACTCGGCCCGAGTGAATTTCCTCACATTAACACGTCCTCCTCGTATTATTGAAAGTACCGGTATAGGCTTTACTTAGTTACCATGTTAAATCAGAGAAGAAACATCCCTTAACGGGCCCACGACGGCGACTTGCGTGTCTGCCTATTAATCCTATTTCCACGCTTGGATGTATCAATACACAGACTCTGACATACCAATATACACCCTCAGGTTTATCAATATACACACATTTGAATGTACCAAAAACGGCTGAAGTAGCTGTGATAAGAAGGAACTCACCTCATCTATATCTTGAAAGTAGGGCGCTGCAATGAAGTGCGGATCGAACTCGTTCACAGCTGTTATCAACACAAACACATTTTGTGTTATCTGAAAGAAAACCAAACAATACAAGAAGACATACAGTTTATTGATGACAATAAATAATTAAAATAGGTTAAGTATAATAATGATATTAGCTGAAGTGGGCCAACTAGATTTACGAAACACAATCATTAGGAAAATGTTCACGCTAATGTAACTGTCAACCGTTTGTTCCAGCGAATTTTTTAAGGGTTAAACGTAATTAACAATTACAATTAATCAATTTAATAACAGTTTTAGTCAGAATATTAGATATTGACAACACATAAGTCAATGGGGTAACACTTACCGGAGGTCTGCTGTCGTAGGTACACGTCAACGTCACTTTCAATCGGGTGCCAACTGAGGGATTCTACAACATTAATATGTCAAAATATTATGCGCTTTACCAAGGAATTTTCTTCAGCATGCATTTGAACTGATTAACATATACAATTTGATAGGAGGATAGATATCTCGTCCCTGTCTATACTATCATGTGACATCATGCTTGGTCACAGTGGCGAACAGTTTGTCAATAATCCTCAAGCTCCCCGGTGAGATGTTCAAGAACTAGGGACCGAGTGGGCTAAACCGAAAAAGTAAACCCGGTTAAGTTTATCACATAAAAAGCTATATCGAAAAAATATATTTTCCTATAAATAACAATGTGCTTTTCTGAAGGTAAATGGGAAAGAATTTATAGTTTAGTTGACAAATATTGATTTAGCCGCCAATCTTTTCTGGCGCAGTTTAGCAGTATAAAGATTGATTATTATTTGTATTCAAAGAAACCTCCAAAGCGATTGGTTTCCCCAACATTTTCTGTAGAATTTCCACATTTCAAAGCTTCCTTAGTGCTTCAATATCAATTTCTAGGGCCCCCAAATCAGGCCAGAAACTGCCCAAACAAATGCAAGATTTCTGACACTTTTATATACTGTTCAATGCTTGTCACTTACCGCCTGGTTCATCTCCTCTAGGTCCAGCGGTTTGATGGTGACTAGTCTGACGGTATCATTGTCCCTTTCCACCGCCACGTATCCGTCCAGAACAGCACTGCTGTCCCAAACCTCACGGGACAATTGAGCTTGGAATTCAACCAGCACACGGCCTACAAAAACACACATATGTATTAAAAAAATAAGGAACCAAAGATCAATTTAAATAGAAAGATAAATCGCAGTAAAAGTGAGAAGTAAGGGTTTATAAGACTGACGGTAAAAACTTCTCTGTCTTGAATGCCAGTGAAAACTCGTTCTGGACAAACAATTCAATTTGGAGACAAAGTCGTTCTGAACACAAAAAGCTGTACTCAATACTTGAAGTCGTCCTGAACACATATATTCGCTCTGGACACATACATTCGTTCTGGAGACATTCATTCGTTCTGAACACATACATTCGTTCTGGACAGATAAAGTCGTTCTGAACACATATAGTCGTTCTGGAAATATACAGTCGCTCTGGACACAAACATTCGTTCCGGACACATACATTCGTTCTGGACACATACACTCGTTCTGGACACGACAAAAGGCGTTTTTTAGTTTACATAAATGCGTTTTCGACACATCAAGGCGTTCTGGGAGCATACAGTCGTTTTGCACACATTAAGGCGTTCTGGACACATACGGTTGTCTTGGACACAAAGTTTTATTGGACACAAAGTCGCTTTGGACACATGAAATCGTCCAGGACACATAAAGTTGTTTTGGACACAAAGCCGTTTTGGAAACATAAAAGCCTTCTGGACACATTCAGTTTTTCTGGACACATACTGTTTCTTTGGACACAAAGTCATTTTGGACAACATGAAGTTGTGCTCAATACTTGAATTCGTTCCGAACATATACAATCGTTCTGGGCACATATAGTCGTTCTGGGCACATACAGTCGTTCTAAACACATAAAGTCGATCTAAACACATAAAAAATACATACATTCCTTCTATATACAAACATATACAATCGTTCTGGGCACATATAGTCGTTTTGGGCACATACAGTCGTTCTAAACACATAAAGTCGATCTAAACACATAAAAATACACACATTCCTTCTATAGGCCCTACATATACATTCGTTCTGAGCACATAAAGTCGTTATGGACACATTCTGAATACACGTTCTGAATACACAAAAAAGGCGTCATGTTTTTACGTAAAAACTTTTCGACACATTAAGACGTTCTTGGCACATACAGTCGTTTTAAGGCGTTCTGGACACATACGGTTGCTTTGGACACAAAGTCTTACTGGACACAAAGTTATTTTGAACACAGTAAGGCCTTGTGGACACATGAAATTGTATTGGAAACATAAAGTAGTTCTGGACAGAAAAGTGGTATTTTGGATCGTTCTGAAAGGCGTTACGGACTGTCCGACTATGGGCAACATGTTTGAAACATAATAATATTGTCATATAATAATATAACAACACAGGAGTTACATTAATTACTAGTATGCATCAGTTTATTAAATATAAATGTTCTGGGTCTGTGGGCATTACATTACTGTATGGGTACGTTGTCGTCATATAAGCAAAATACACTGGAAAACGGCGCTAAACCTAAACGAATCAATGGATAGAATCACCCTCGACACTCGACAGAACTGGTAAATAATACTGGCAGGAAAACCGACAACTACTTGGCGCTCTAAACCTAACACTGATTAGTATTGTATCGTTTTTGTCTTTATTACATAATATCTAAGATATCAATTTTTGTCATGCTACTATAGCTAGCATCTCAGAATATTATGCTTTGTTTTCAATTATCACAATAGCGAGGCAAACCCATAACCTAAAGTAATAGCGCGCATCATTCTGTTAAATGGCTTCCACAATATCTTATAATATTTCTGTTTGTATAGACACTTGTGACTCAGCAAGTTCAATAATTGCCTAAGTTCATAATTTTCATATCGAAGTTCGATACCGAAAAAGCTGCTGATATGTATATGGACCCGGCCTTGAATAGATAGGTCTATTAAGTTAGTTAAAGGCGTGCTCGAGTCAGCTATGTTCTTTAAGTTCCATGACGTAGATTCTTATACCAAGTCGCTTCCTGGGATAAATTCCTATGTTCGTGACAAAAAGGGGGCAAAGAGGTTATTTTTTTAAACAGACATATATTGAACCGTATTTCCGTGAAGTATTACGTAAAAGTTCCTCCAGCTTTGTCATTGATCGCTTCCGGAAAACTAAAAACAAATCTTGCTGAAAAAGATTAATTCAACAATTCAATGGCCGTAAAAAGAGACACCCTAGTATTTATAAGGATCTCCTATTCTTTAGCATAAAACATTTAATCGAGCGTTAGAATTTATGGGTTAAAACTGTTTCAAAGCTAGTGGGAAAGCCGAGATGTTGTAGAAGTGAATACCAACCTGCGGCCTCATTTTCCAAAACCTTGGGGAAAGCCTGGGTCGGATAGATACAACCTTGACCTGAAAAATAAGAGAAATCCTGAATATGGGCTCTGTCTGGGAATACAATATAATAACACATTAGAAAAGAGAGATGTATTTGTTAATGTTATATCAGAGAACCCACTTCCCTTCCCCACGCATAGATTCCACATGCTTCCCATATAACGGCTTTGGATATTTCCGACGAAGATTTCATTTAACCTTGAACCGCTTTATATGAGATATGTCCTCTATGTCTTTTATCAGCCTACCTGGTAATTCAAATGGGATTGTGTTACTCCTGCTCAAAATATTATCATTTCGTTTTTATGATAATAAAAATAAGTCGAATACACACAAAAGTAAATAAATCTCCCGGGATATTAATCATACAAAATCTGTTTATAATATAGGTCATTATTCATCAACCATGGCACGAAATGTCCACGCCGATAAAGTACGCATGTAGGATATTGATGTCTTTAAAGATAAGTACATAACATTTTCGTCTAATTTGCTCAGCTCGATTGCTAAAGCCGCCATCGGGTAAACATTAAAAACATTCATAATACAACATATATATTAATTAACCTAATAACGTTTTGATTTTTGCTTTGATCTAGCTGTAAATGTTTTTACACAGTATACCTGAAATATAAGCAGAAAAGTCACGAATTGTAAATTAGTTTTACGACACATGCAGCAGTGTTTTTCTCTGAAGTGGCGTTGACATTACTTTATGTTGTCTGATAGGAGAAAAACGGAATAAATAATAGATATAAGCGGTGCTCCCCTTCAGTCTAATGCTAGTTACCAGTAACGCTATCTAATGAAATCTCAATGATCTGCTTAGAAAAAAGATCAGTCGCTTATATCAGATAAAATCACTAATCCAGGATCTGAGGTAGATCTTGAACAAGGAGTAATGTCAGCTATAATCCATTGCTGGCTTGAATCAAGGAGTGCTTTGAACAACTGACAGCTGATAGAGAATTTACGTAAACAATGATTGAGGTGTTTTAATCGACAAGCTGACATCTGATCAGAGCTCAGTGTTTCCAGCATTGAGACAAAAGCTCAATTTCCGTATTCACCCAGATTAGCAGACAAATGTGATGCGGGTAGTTCGTTGTTTATATGTATGGAGGATTCTCGGGATATGTCTGGGAGGAAGGACGATTCTGATGCGCTATTCGAGGCGGGTTAACTTTCTCATGTTCACGGTATGCGGCGATCGCAACTACCAACCAACAAACACTCGGAGAGAGTCAGGCTATTGTAACCGAGCCCATCTTTGACCTGTGTGTTTACGTCAGTGAAGAAAACAAGTAAGGATTAGCCATGTCTAACACTGCGCGGACCTGCGAGAAATCCAAGATTGGTCTAGGGGTCTTGGCAAGCAGGCAATTGTCAAGCCTGAGACAAATAATCTTATCTCTTAGCTAACACAAATAATCTCAGTGACAACAATTCAGCCAAGCGATCGATTGGCGCTAATACTAAATCTGTACAGTTGATAGAACCCGTTTGCTTAACTTCCTTTTCCGTTAAAGGGCGGAACCACATGGCAGTAAAGATACACAATCCAATGGCAAAATGAGATTAGTTAGTTCTCAGGCTAAATTCCTAGGTCCTCATGTTTTTCAGACTTTAAACCAGTGTTTTTTGATCCAGACGTGTTTTTCTGCTTAGACATACGGTATCAACAAAAGCCACGAGACTCTACATGCAACATACCGCAAAGCCGACCAAATTCTCTCACAAATATTGCACAACTTCAGTGCCTAAAATCTCTAAACAAACCCGCTGATAAAAGCATCCACTCGTATATGCATCAAATAGTATAGTAAAATCTCCTGTGTATTGGAGTGAGAATTAGAAATGTCAATACCAGAATGGCTTGAAGCAGAAGGAAGGCTTTCTGAACATTCTTGAATGGATTAATGACGTTTTACAATCAGATATAAGGTTTATTCCCTCATGTCTGAATCCAATCATACAGAGCAATTGACATGTAAGCTAAGAGTCTCGTAACAACATTCCAGTTTTGGGGTTAGCATATATTAGAAAGATTGAATATTTCCTGAACATGATCCGAAAATAATATGGAGAAGGAAATTCAGGTTTTATATAAATCCCTTGTAAGAGTTTTCCCAGGAATCGAGAATTTGATATCGTTGTGGACCAATGATGTTGTAGTCACATGACACATGTCCATGGTATAATTGCAGTTATGAAACCAATAAAGTTGTATGATTAATGTTTGAATTTTAACAAATATATTGTTTCCTGTTTTTGATATGTGTATTATTGAGTATTGACAAATGACTCCTTCAATCAGTGTGACAGTAGATCACAGCCCTCTCACGGGGGCAATATTTCTCATTTAACTTCTCGATTGAATCAAATGCAGTCTGAATGAGGATTAAGATAGAAAGGGTGCAGCGAATTGAGCAGAGATCACAACCATCTCCACGACACGTCTTAACATTTAAAACCTATAAACAACCCCAATATTACAAAACTACTTTTTTCAGCACAATCACAACAGTTTCAATTAATTGCAGTCTGAGTTTTACGTGGGCAGTTTGTTTTTATCCGTTTTCCGAATAAGCATGATTTGAAGGATATTACAGACATAGGCTTGTCAGGAAAACCAAACTAACTGTTTAAACGGGCTTACGACTTTTTTCAATCACTTAATGAATAAAATTCCATTTAAAGCAGCCTAGCTCATTTCCATGGATACGTTTTAAGTCCTGATTGACGATAAGCAAACGTACAGTGAATCTATTCACATAACTGGATGCTTCATTTGTGACATAGCTCAAATGAATACAAACAGAATGTCTAAAGCTTAAAATAGCGGCTGTTTGCACAGTTCTTAATTTACATATTGACTCGCTTGGTAAACTAAGGTCTTATTCCTCTGCAACTGTTTGTGTCAAATGAACAGTGCCATTCAGTGAAAAGCGGACCAGAGTCTAAACCATACGATCAATCATCATATGTTATATGCATAGAATATATTTTTAATAAGTGAAGAGGCTAGCTCTTGTTAAAAAAAACGGACGGAAGAACTAATTAAACCTTCAGGACTTTTGACGATCAAACGAAAACCTGTCGCGATAAAAATTAACATTAAGTTATTCGATTCACAAATGTATTTAATGAAAACAATAATAAGGTTGAAAAATTTTATAAAAAAAAGAGAAACGCACGTTCAATGTAAATGGATATATCTATCATGTTTCGTTGAATGATAATGTAGCTACTGTTATCAAATGTATAAGAAACTAGAAATACTTCACGGTAAAACGGTTAGCTCACTCAATACAATCAGTGCCACTTAGGTCTCAAGTTTTTCAGCGAAATGAAAATATATTTTCTTCACATCATTATCATTGTCAAGTCTCTCACTGTTTCCCTTCACATGTATATTTCTTACCAAAAAGTACACACGACAATTCAGTGAATCCATTCCAATTCATATTGAGAATCCCTTAACCATGACAATATATAGCGTGAATCCTAACTAATGACGAGATATATTGTGAATCCTAACCAATGACAAGATATATTGTGAATCCTGACCAATGACGAGATATATTGTGAATCTTAACCAATGACAAGATATATTGTGAATCCTGACCCAGGACGAGATATATTGTGAATCCTGACCCATGACGAAATATATTGTGAATCCTAACCAATGACTAGATATATTGTGAACCCCGATCAATGACGAGATATATTGTGAATCTTAACCAATGACGAGCTATATTGTGAATCTTAACCAATGACGAGATATATTGCGAATTCTAACAAATGACGAGATATATTGTGAATCCTAACCAATGACGAGATATATTGTGAATCATAACCAATGACGAGATATATTGTGAATCTTAACCAATGACGAGATATATTGTGAATCCTAACCAATGACGAGATATATTGTGAATCCTAACCAATGACGAGATATATTGTGAATTCTAACCAATGACGAGATATATTGTGAATCTTAACCAATGACGAGATATATTGTGAATCTTAACCAATGACGAGATATATTGTGAATATTAACCAATGACGAGATATATTGTGAATCTTAACCAATGACGAGATATATTGCGAATTCTAACAAATGACGAGATATATTGTGAATCCTAACTAATGACGAGATATATTGTGAATCCTGACCAATGACGAGATATATTGTGAATCCTGACCAATGACGAGATATTTTGCGAATCATAACCAATGACTAGATATGTATGTGAATCCAAACCAATGACGAGATATATTGTGCATCCTGACCAATGACGAGATATATTGTGAATCCTAATCAATGACGAGATATATTGTGAATCCTAACCAATGACGAGATATATTGTGAATCCTAATCAATGACGAGATATATTGTGAATCCTAATCAATGACGAGGTATATTGTGAATCCTAACCAATGACGAGATATATTGTGGACCCTAACCAATGACAACATTTATTTTGAACCCCTTACTGAGGACATCATATCTTATGAATCCCCTACCCATAACAGAATATATTGTGAATCCCGTATAGCCATATTGTGAATCCTATACTAACGAGAATATACTTAAGAATTATTTCTTATTAGAATAATATTTTCAACCGTTTCCCACATTTGTGTAAATCTCTTTCCCATAAAAAAAAAATGGTGGCGACCCACTTTTGCATATAACAGAAGAAACATATTCTGAGTCCTTGACTTCGGACAAGATAATAGCGAATCCCTTTGTATTCGAAGTAACAAGGTATGTGAATTTCTTCCCCACACGAATGTGACACGATAATCACATATGATGAATCACAAAAATACACAATCCATGAGAAAATATACCGTGAATCACTATTCTTGATAACAGGTCCTCCGTCGTGATTGACTGGTCACTGTGTCGGTCCATACCAATCCTACTCCGCTGTACCGTCCACGGGTTCGAATCCGTCTGTCTATATTGTATATGAGTGAGAAACACGTTGTGGCTCCGGCAATCGGTGTTTGTTTACTAGGTTTGATCTCAAGGAACACTATGAACTGGACATTCCGTCATCGTGTAAGAGAAACAACCCTGAGAACGACGTTAAACCCGAATCAAACAAACAATGTGAATAGCAGCGTCAATGAATTCCTCGACGTTGAGATACCACGTCTGCTTACCTATAGAGGAATTTCGGCAGTTTCCATGCGTACTTTCAAACATATCTACTCATATGATAACTTTTGTGTATATTTATTCATACTGCAAAGTTGTCACAACAGAGAATTAGCGAATTCGAGTATCAGTAGCGGCCGGGGGTATGGGCTGTATGATGGGATCTGACACAAAAAACTTTTATTTCACAGTGCGCAATCAAAGTAATTCAATTCATGTCCCAGACAGTTAAAAACTTTATAGATTAAATATTACATTTAAGTCGTTTGCATCTAACGTATATATTTTATACGCACTAATACAGATCTCAGATAGATTCAATCTTGAAACCTGCATTTCCACCCAACCATAATACGCTTCATCCAATCGCTCTATTGTCTTAGTACAAACCTTTCTTGCATCTTGTAGACAATATATGAACAGCGTTTGAAATGGAATTTCTATCCAATTTCTCCATTTACATAGAGGAGATAACAATGACACCATAACCTGGGATCCATCATGCCATTAATTCCCACCAGGTGTCGCGGTGGTTCTGTAGTTACAACATACAGAATGGGCGGCCCCCTCTAATTAGTCATGTTCGACTCAGTTTAAAGCTTAACTGGTGCGCCAAAAATCTCAAAATGAAGCGTAAATCATTTCCAGTTGATGGTATATTACTTAAAGGAATGTAAAGGATTATGTTTTAGAATGAAATAAAAACATTAGAGTGGTCACATATGTTAACAGAATGCAGTAACCGTTACATACAGACTTCTGTCACATATGTGACCACGGCGCATCTATGGAATCATGTTATAACTGCACACAATGCTTTAAAACGGAGGACAACGACTCCTCAAGAAGTAAAGCCATGCATGTGAAATATTTTATCTGTCGTAATGCATCATACAAATTCCTTTAATGTTAAATGGCCAGTTTTGAAATGGACACGTAACTTGACTGTTACTTGGAGAGTGTAATACCTCTTTAGTATACACGTATGGCAACCTTACAGAAAGTATACTCACATGTGGAGTAAAATACATTGCCGGTTAAAATGTTGTATAGGTCTCAGTGGAAAAGTTTTATTTTTCAAAGAAAAAGGTAATTCTACTTTTGGGTTTTTCTAGCTTATATATGTATTTCCATCTTTTTGTCAATGTAGACGACAATATGTGAGTGATGGTCTCCCCAATTCGTTTGAAAATTGTACTTGATAGTTGAAAGAAATGAAAGGAGAACCAGTTATACAGGTATAATACAGTTTAACTTTATCAATCTGTGCTGTTCAGGTAGATATTTTAATGCATATACATCCATATATAAATCAATTTGGCTCATTACCTTCCGCATTAACATAATAGACAGTGCTTATAATTGATCAGGTTTAATTTGTGGACATGAATTTATAGAGTTTATTTTAGACGAATCTTCTATGTACCAACACACCCCCACGTAATGCCAGCAGAGCATGTTTTACCCCCAGGTCATATCTAACAGGTATGTTCATCAATTGGCACCTGTTTCTAACAACGTACTCAAAAGTGTTCATTTCGCTTGACATTGTACTTTGATAATTTTTCGCATAAAACTCTCTTCAAATACTTAAAACATGGGCGGGTGGAGAATTTTCATACTGATCATTCTTCGGACGATTCCTAGCATCGGAGGGTGTTTGCAGACAGCCTTATGCTAGGTGCGCCTAAATTCGTCTCTACTCGCCCACCGGTCAGTGATAGGGTTACCTGGTCCGCCGTTCAGACTCCAGCCCTTCTGGTCAAGTAGATTGAAGCAAGGATCAGAGCAAGTTTACTCAAGTCGCGTCCAGTCTTTGTTTGGGTCCATCGTCTAATCCGAGTATCCACTGTAACTCAACTTCCAGTCAGGTAAAATACTGTAAAAATTCGGACATCTCCTTTGTTCACAAAACGCAAAGAATAAGAATGTCCGAAAAGAGATTTGGATAAAACTGCCAAAGTTAAGAATGTAAAGATATACAAGGTACAGGTTTCGGTTCGTTTTGCGAACATTTCTCCTTCCATAAATGACTATATCTAGCTGAGATTTAAGTATAGCAAGTACAAGGGCGAAGTTAAATGAGAAATAATATACATGCATCGCGAGTAGGTGTACTTAACGATACACACCAGAGATTATTGATATTGGGATTCAGCGTTCAACCTTTACTTGCTTAATTCACGAGAATATTCCTGGTTATTAGGTATGGTGTGGATACAGAATTTTCGATGAAAATGTCTTGTCTGTAAAGTCCATGTTTCCAAGTTTGAATTTTCTATGCACTAAAATATCGCTCAGGAGTACTCCAACCGAATAAATATTCGACCCACGTTAAATAACATAATAATTGATATAACTAAGATAACAACGAGGCCATCTAAGTCTCTAACAAACGTGAATGACGTCCATCTTTGGGAAACCAGGTCTTAGTCATATTGTAAATCGAACAGGTGTCCTTTGTCTTTTTCTTAAGGTTGTCTGCTTACTAAAAACAAATTGTTGAATCGATTAACGTTGACAAAATTTGACACTCAAATTGTCTACAGCTGTCGGACGGAAGGACAAAGGTGCCGATATCTTTGCTCACGATGCCCTTCTTCTCCAAATTTACCCTGAATAAATATCGGCTTATGAAATGAACATCGGCGACATTGACAATGAAACAGAAAATATTGTAACGAATCTCACAGAAATCCAATAATAATGCCCATGGAGAGTCCAGATGTGCTTAATAAGACACCTTGCCCGTTTGGATTGTTTATTGTATTAATATTACGGGAATCGAACTTTCGGAGTGAGCCAGCGAATCAACAGCAGTAAATGCCCGACACTTGGGCAAAATGAGACAATAATGGAATACATTTGTGCAGTGTAATATTTGATGTTCCGAGTAACGTTCCTGGACCACTTGCTCGAAAGAGGATTAAATTCTATAGCGCTTCGAGCAACCGGCCCCTGCTGGACAAACCGATGTTGATAGTTATGTTACTCTTTGAGAGACCACGGCACAGGCACATATAATGTTCACTGACCATCGGTTAATATCATAGTGAGGAAATCAATAATGAGAACCCCAAAATATACAATTCTATTAGATCAGCAAATGTAGCCATTTAGCATCATTGTATCGAACAGACGCTTAAAAGAATCAAATTTGTCAGCACGTCTTTTAAATAAATTGTGATAAAAACGCGCACATTAAAATCCTCAAGACCATATTATGATAAGATTACAATGGCATGGAAAAACTATTTTCAAGGATAGCTTCAAGCAAACATCTGTCTTTTAAAAACTTGTGATGCAAGGAGACATTGTTTAATGTTACGTAAGAGGAATTTTAGACACGTCGCTAAACAATACAAAAAGTAAGTTTGTATTCGTTGCCATTATAAAGCCGCATACAGAACATCTTTGTCGGTTTTCGCCGTCTATACTGCAGATGTTCGGACTTTTTGTCAGTTAATTTCAACATCTTCAATTATAGCATCAGTGCGGGTATTCAGTGTTTCATGGTCCAAGGTCAATGTTACAAAGTGCACGGAGTTTTTTGGGATGTTTTCTATAAACTAATGAATCCAGTAAGGTAAATGTGTTGCTATGTTTTAGACACGGAGAATCAATATTGCTGTAACTGTCGCATTGTTGATAACAGTGAACCTCTCAACAGCTACACTGATTCTCCACAACAAGCACCCTGAACCTGAAATTCGGCACGTCGTGATTACCAGCTAGAGTTATTATTTAGGTGAAAGAAGGGTATCCTCGGGTGCTAGCTCATGGGTGTCGCTAAGGGCGTGAAGTATCCCTTAACCGTGGAGTACGTATCAACAAATTCACATTGAGGATTGCCCGTAGCCCAGTATTGGTCAACAAATCCAGCAGAGCTTAGAATTGACCCTGGTGTGGGCTGTTATGTGTCAAAATACTGACGTCACCTTAGAACAATGGCGATAGCTGAGGGATGACCATTCAGTTATTCAGATGAACCAACACAAAGACATACTTGTTATCTATTCTGCTAGCTGCTATTGGTCTGAAAATAAAGCTTAAACTTACTATTGATACAGACTTGTCCATCCTGATTTGGATATAATGTATAAAAGATATTTATAGGATAAGGTGGGGTTTTCTATAAGATTGTTTTAAGTAAGCATTTGTTCCTGTCCTTTTCATCAGCAGTAAATGTTCTTTGAAAGACCGTTTTCTAATTAGAGTATTACCAAGAATCGAACGGATTGGGAAAGCAAAACTTGTTACCAATCTTTATTGGCTCGGGTGTTATCAGTGATGAAAACTTCACAAAAGCAAAATTATGGGGCGAAAATATAGGAGAGAGTAACTGGGGTTTCAATTCGGGCTGTTCGTTTATTCTAACTTTTGAAGAACTGAACGCTCTCAACAATTTAAACTTACATAGACCAGGAGTTTCTATTACACTTAAGAAGAGTTCAAGACCCATTGCATCAACATCACTTTAATACGGGTATACCTTTGATTGATTAATTGGTTGATTGATTGATTGATTGATTGATTGATTGGTTGGTTGGTTGGTTGTTTGTTTGGTTGAGTGCTTGGTGTTTTACGATGTGCTTAATGGTATTTCACTTATATGACGGCGGTGCGTGTCAACAAAAATTGACAATAGCACAACAATAAAATCGGAGATGTTTTGATAAAGTTAGAACGGTACTATCCCCCCCCCCCCCCCCAATGCTAAAGGAAGACAGCATTGCTACTCTCTAAACAAACTGCCCTTAGCCAGAGGGTGACGATATAAGACATATGAGCCTAACATAGAACTAAACATTTTGGTTTGTTGATCGGGTGAGATGGTTTATATTCACATTGCGGCGCAGAGCTGGTTTGTTAAACTATTCCGGATCCAGTTGCTCAAAATCAAGATTAGTTCTTATTAGTATTAATATTAATACGAAAATAGTAGATTTGAGATAGACCTTCTATATGGCGTGAGGTTCGGATATCGGAATAAACTCAATAGTGGTTCGAGATACTGATCCAGGGAGTTTTTCCACTTAACGATCTCAGCCGTAATTGATGTTAACTGTTCGGAGAACACAATGCATTCAGTTGTAGTAACAGTAATTACGATTGACTGAGGAACACACCGTTGGAATCTAATCCAATATATGATGACGTCACATCAAACAGAGCGTTTTTCTGTAACCCGCCTATAGGGATTCGTCATTTAGGACCAATTTAATGTGTCTTGAGTTATTAATTGGGCAGAGGCAATTAGGTCTCAAATCATAACAGGTCTCGGTTTGAATTTTTTTTGCCGATATACTAGTTTCTGTACAAACTGTTCAAATTCAATTCCACGAGCATGCGATTTACACCTGCTTTTATACGTTTAAACTCCAACAAGTTCAACATAAAGCATAAGTTTCTATTCTCCTTCAATTTGTTTTATTAACATTATAATGCATAGGCTAATATTGCTTAACTTGTTAGGCAGCGCAAAGAAAACAGGCAATGTTTGTTTTTAAATGTTAACGGAAGATTGACATGTTCTTAAAAACCGTTCTTGCAGAAAACAAAGTGTTGTGAAAGTCATCGACAACCAACTTATTATACGTAAAAAGACACATCTGACCCCGGACAAGACGAATTGCTTTACTTGAATTTAATACCATCTGTGATTTGCTAAAGAAGTTTTCGTCAAGTTGTCTGATGTAAATAGATGAAAGTGTTTTTGGATTAAAAGCTCTTCTCTTGGGATATGCATCAAACCGCACAAAATAATTGTTTTCGTTTATACATGCAAAAAACTTATATCGGGAAAACATTATCATTTCGTGTGTGGTATTATTTATGAAAGAAAACAGTTTTTAATATTAAAGTACATTTAAGCAAGATGTATTATTATAAAATTAGAGCAATTAAAACACTACGTTGACTTCAGTATAACGAAATGATATATATATATATATTTGTTTGATCGCTGGTTAAAAACCATTAATTCAGGTCATTTCACTTGTATACACTTCAAGAGAAACTGATAACTTCACTCATAAGTCTGGGGGTCACTTAGGTCACTTAATTGGTTATATAACGGTACGTGATACGTACGTTTGATTGGGGTTTAACGACATACTAAAGGTTATTTCACTCCTATCACGGCTTGCCAGCAAAGCAGGAGAAGGGAACCACCCTTGATATCACTGACAACAATCAAAGACAGGACAAAAGCTGGATACAATACGAATACATCATATACAGATCAGATTCCTGCTGCCCCTTAGCTCCGAGAGCACCAGGGCAACAAGAAGCTACACCCCGGCCAACTCTCTATCGCAACATGCCAAGAACAGCTGGTTATGATGGCTTATGTGAGTGACAATGATGTCTTATTTTAGTGGCATATGAGTTGGAAAATGATATAACAATACTCTTATTCGTATGTAAAATAACTTATCCATATACCATTTAAACTTAAGAATGTTTAAATCTCTCTTTCCAGACATCCTTTCAAATATTGAACTCCATTTCTTTCAAACGAATTTTGGAACAACATTGAAACTGTTCGACCAATATGGGAAGAACGGAAGAAATCATTGTTTTACTTATTAGAAGATATAAATGTTGAAGATAAACTTACCTGAGACTGGGATAATCAGAAGGAGTCCTGTGACGAACCATGATAGAATCCGAGCTTTCCAATTCCACATTTTCCCACAATTTAAAAATCCAATAGTGATGCTAATTTGATTTTCACACATTAATTATCCGAGTTAATGCTTGATTAAAAGTCGCTCCAGTGAGGGTATTAAATATCACTTCATGAATTCTCAATATCGAAGAAATTCCTCCACGAGGAAATCATGTCCGAGATAGGTCTATCGTCTTCTATCGCCGGAATTGAAACAACACTGTTTTCTCCAGAAGCGGCATCTGTGTAAAAAGAAGAGCAAGGAAATGTACATATTGAAACGGATCGATGTCATAGGGCAGTGTCAAAGGTCACACAGCTCTGACCCGGATCAACCGCTGTGAAATAGAACCAGCAGCCAATAGACAGCTTCGTGAATATCACATGACACTTCTAGAAACCACACAGAATCTCAAATGTCATTGTCTCCCGTGAGAGTTAAAATAATGAGACCAGTGTGTGTCCATCATGTTTTCTTTGAAGGGATAAACTCGTTAATTGAGATTGGACTTACAACTGTAGTGTTTACCCTCCGCCGTGAAGCCACACACTGATGTTTGTCAATTAGAACTTTAAAGAGGCACAAAGCCAATGGATTGGACACAAGTATCAATATGCAGATCAAATTTATTCAGCCTTGAGGCAAATTATCTTTCCCATTTTTTTCACAGCTAGACACATTTCAATAATAATTCATTTGTTCTTAGTGCAAAACAATATCAGAGAAACATACATTAACACCAAAACAAAAAAAAAGAAAAAAAATTGGCCAAAACAAATCGGGCTAAACAATTTATAGAGCTATACACCCTACAGAATAAAACAAAATATAACATGCGTCAGTCAACCGTCTAATTCTCTATAATTGTTTGTTATCTTGACGCTGTTTTTAGAAAAGCACAAGGTCTCCATCATATAATTTATTATGTAATATTAAGTTCCTTGATCTATATAACTCATGTCGTATTATGTTTGAAGCGCCCAGACACGTGCACCTGCACATGGCACCTGAATATAAGTCGGATTCATATGAACATAAATATAAACATCTTGATTAATTTGATAATCGCACGACCAGGTATATTATACCTGTGATTAACCAGATTGTTCTTATAACGCTGTCGTTAACCGTGCATTATGGCAATTCAATCGTAGTTTGTTGGCCATTCACGTTCGAAAAATAGAATGTTAAAATTCAAGCCAAATCATTGCGCATTGAATTACAACATTCTATTATGTAAAAACAGTTGGTAATCAGGCAAATCAATTTTCCACATATTTTGATCGTGTTTTTGTGTTTGGATACGACTGAGCTGCTAACAAAATAGAATTACTTTTTTTCATATCATATACGTTTTAAATTGTTACGATATTTGTCTTCAATAACTCGATAATGAAGATGTATTTAAAACGTACATATACTTAAAAATTAAAATATACGGAAACATATTATTTCATGTTTAAAAGGGTGGAAAATAGTCATTTGTTTTTTTGTTTTGTGTTGTACAGACAGTGCTGTTTTGTGTGGTAAATCTGTAAGTTGTTAAAATGTGTGAGTTTCGAGGTGCGCATTCCTTGAATGCATTTGCATTCTATTGATAATACCGATCATTAGTTTTCAGAAATATCGAGTATCAGATAGGCATTTTTTACCTGTTGAACCTTGGGTATGATGTTAGGGGCAATGGGATGGGAATTAGCTTAAGTACCACCTCGATCCTTTGTGATCGGTTTCTAAATCTGACGAACCGGAGTCAAGGTCCCGTATGCTGTCTCACTGCTGCTGTGTTTTAACCCCCTACATTGTTTGTCGCTTACGGTTAGACTTGCGCGATAAATAGAGGCGTTATAGAAGATAAAATGCATTGGAGCAAATATAATGGAGACATGACAATACTCCACGCACAAGGCCACAGATAAGAAGTAAAAAATAAATGCCACAGGGGAAAAAAAGAAGTAAAAGGAAGATGGAAAAAAAAACATCGAAAAGTGAGAGAAAGAAGAATTAAAATATCCTTCAGCAGCAATGAGATATATGCTTTTACACAGAATTACGTGATCTCGTATGGTGAATCTTGATAAAACGGCCTTGTAAGACTGTTTTTACACGCCTATAAATCCCACATATTACCCGGTCTTACATTATATGTATTTTAACAGCTGTTGTGGGTTTATTGTTCTGTGGTATACAGGATTCAGCTCGCATCTCGTCGGTCATGACATTCCGTTTATTGAAGAAGAGTTAAGGAATTTCCCCCGTATTGTTTCACGGGAAGATTCCACAGAGAGGGTGTCACATGTAAATACTTATCTACATCGATTGTATGTAGACCTCATACTGTTTATATATGGGCCCTATGTTAATATATAGGAGTCTATACGCCTTGAGATGCTGTCTAAAGTGTAACACCCGCATACATAACATTCAATCGTATCGCTGCGATCGATAACTATGACCACGGTGGGGTCTTCATGGTGGGGATAATCGATTCGTGACGCCCATTCAATATATCTGTAATCAATATTGTCACTGAATGTTTGAAAGTGGAAATAAAATACATGCACCAGTCACAGTATCATATGGCACCATTATAGAAAAAGCTTTTAACAATGAACAGTTTGACGGATGAAATTCAATAGTGCTTGGAGCCACGAAATATGTAATTTAACACACTATGAGCAGCTTATGAAAGAAGAGCAGTTTTGATCACAAATCAATACAAGAACTGGTCACAGCTTTGCTGTGTCCCATGTCAAAGGTCAATGTCGGTGGGCAATATATGGGTTCAACCCTTGGTGACAAATTTAAATCCGGTTATTATCATGGCAATAAAATAGAATTCATTAAAATGCGTTAAATTTGTCTAGAAGGGCCGTCTGTGGGTGGGTCGGCTGCAGTTTTGTTTGATTGATTGAGTTTTTCTCCTCATACTTTAAATCTGACCAGGCCATGGCCCTGGCGTTGTTAAAACAGATTGGTTTGTATATGTTATAGACGTCGGCCATGAAATGTGACTGTTAGCGGCTATCTATTAAATGGCAAATCGCCATACGCATATAAGCAATATTGTGAGAGGAGTAGCGACCCTTTGATGTCGAGCCAAAGTGAAATGAACACATCGATCGTTTCTATAACACACAGTCACCTCCAATCTCCAAATCCTTACTGTTTTGGTTGCTGGGACAATATTATAGCATGTATTTGAACACATTTTGATGCTTTCTAGCAGAAAAATTAATGTTCTGCCCCTCAGACACACAATTTACATGTCTTTTAAATAGCTTCTTAAATAGTAATATTATGGAGGAATTTGACGGCGATATAGGGTACTCGTTTATGCACTATCTTAACTACATAATATAAGCTACGTCGGAGTTTGAGCATTTAGTGACTTTGGGCCTATAACAAATTCGTATCTGAGAGAATTTCAATTCTTGTAGAAAAGTTCAATTTCTGAAATAGTTTGTCTTTTTTTTACTATAGTTAATTTATATACAGGCATACATATGTACAAAAAGTCATAGCGCATAATGAAGCATATGAGTGTTAGAACTAGGCCTATAAAACGTCAAATCTTAATTAGTCAGTATCATTTTACTTCATTATAATAAAACGTTCTCTTTTATCAAATGTTAGAATGATTTTAAAATTATAACTATAAAGC
>JAVFBX010201617.1:0-12575 GCA_034783855.1 Mopalia kennerleyi | reverse complement strand
AGCATATTTCTAAATAGAGCGATTTCAGCTGTTGACTGGTCGAAGGAAAACCCCAAGTGAAACTGGACTTACGGTTAACCACTTATAGTCACACATTTGTCAATAGTTATCTATAACTACTTGTATATATGTAGCTGATATTTAAAACGGTGAATGTTTTCTTTTACCGTTGGCAATATTCCCCTTTAAGGAAACACAGGCGGGGGATATTGTGGTCTCTGAGCACTCTTGTTTGAAAATATGTCGAGAATATGATTGAAAGTTCACTTCTCGTTTGAACATATATATTTTTTTTGAAAATCGGTTATTTGATAATACATTTCTCTAAAGTTAGCTTACTTAAAAATATGTGATGTTTTTCGCCTATAAATATTCTTCATGCTAATCTTCAAAATTAAGTGGAGAAATTCAAAAGAACAAAGCGGGTTTGTTAGATAATGTAGTTAGAGAGCCACTTGGATAGGCCATTTAATGGTCGTCTAAACATGGTTAATTATGATCCCAAATCTCTGAGTGTCCTTAAGCCTCATAGTAATGTAGCGTCTAAAAGGGGATTATGCCATGCTTTTAAGTGTGAGATGCATTTATCACTGCAGTCAAGAACTCTACTTAGCGTTGGCACTAGCTTAGAATTACTTTTCTCAATAATTCTTTTCTATTTAAACTCTGAAGAAGTAGAATAATTTTGCATATTCAGTTGGCCCGCAGCCGTGGCTTAGTGGTTAGCAAGTGCTCTTTCTAAAGCCTGCTTCGATGTGCCGTTCACAGGATCGAGTCCAACTGTCGACCCACAGGTGTATGAGGAAGTCAAACGATGTGGCTGCGGCAATCGCAGGGGTGGTTTTTACGAGGTTTCCTTTCGGTTTTCTACCATAATTAGGCAGTTAACAGTGTGAAGTGGACAATCCATTGTCATATAAGTGAAATACCCTTGAGTACGAGTGTACGACGTTTAACCCCAATCAAACAAACAAACAAAGCGATATAGGCCCACAATAATATAATGACCCGTAATGTTTTTGGGTTTCAGCTTTGGTAGGACTCTTCTCTGTAAACATTAGAATACCAATTGTGATATAATGGAGAAATATGCTTCTTTCATTAGTCAAGAGTTAGAGAATTTGGGAAATTCGATATAATATACCAAATAATACAGGGGACTTTGTGCCATATGACAGTTTATGGACTGGTCTGTCACCTACTAAAGGTACATGGACCATATAACTTTTTGTGGGTGACTGACATATGACCCAAAGTCTGCTCCATTATTTGTAAGCAAATAACTATTAATTTAACAAATTGAAGAGACAGGGGTGATTTTTATTGTAATACACAGTCATTAGTTGCTTGATATTCTCTTCGCACTACACAGGCCCTCTGGCTAAGGGCAGTTTGTTTAAAGAGTAGCAATGCTGTCTTTACTTGGCACTGGAGGAACATTAACTTTCTAACATTATTGAAATGCTTCACATCTTGGTTGTGCTATAACCATTTTTTGTTGGAATACACTGCGTCATATAAGCGAAATACCCTTAAGTATGGTGTATAACACCAATCAATCAATCTCACTCTACACAATGATGGTTTGATTGTTTGTTTGTTTGTTTGATTGATGTATAACGTTGTACTCATGGGTATTTCACTTATATGACGACGGGGAGAAAAATAGAACGTACAAACAGATCAGCTTCCTGTTTCCCTATAGCTCTGAGAACATCAGGGCAACAGAAAGCTCCTCTTTTCTCGCCTCTTACGATCGACCGAGTAAGCCAAGGGAGCATTCTGCAGGACTGGCCAACCCACTCCCCCACGGGGCCACAATGATGGTAAAGATTCTGCAATACCTTGCAAGAATATGTACAGTCTTGAGCTTAAGCACCCAAAAATGTCAAACTCAAAGCTGCAAAACTGATACATCATCTTGCTACAAAGTACATGGTATAGTCACATCGTCATTATGTCACAATAGAGATTAGTTCACAAATGTTATGCTATTTCTTTATCAAATAATTTTTTACAATGCACAAATATTACGAGTGTATTACACCCCAATAATGAATGACCCTCAAAAGTGATTATAAGGGGGGCGGGGGTAGTGGGAGGATTGATTATTCACAGTGCTGTAATGAGTACAGTTACAGTCGGGGCTTTAAAGTGTGATTTAATGTATCCGACATACAAGAAGTTACTGAGAAATAGGAAATTTATTCCAAAGTTATGTAATTCTGAGATGGTTAAGCTATAGATATAGTAAGAAGGACAGGGATAATCAATACTGGAAGGATTTCTCACTTGTCCCTTATTTATCCTCCCTCAATTTGGGTGTTGGTACTTTTTAGAGAAGCATGTCTGAACTTACTGGAATGTTGTAGTCCATCTCACACAAACAATGGAGGTGTATTGATTTTAGACTGAGCTAAGTTGTGGGTATTTAAGGGGAGATTTCCTCTCTGAATTTGGAGTACGGGTTTTCAGCCTGTTAACGACTTAGCTACGTCAAGAAACTCGCGCTGAAACGAACTGGTGTTATCATCTATATGTTTAGTTAAGTGTTCTGTGATAAGAACACTTTTGTCTAAGTCTCCTTCATCCTGCGAATCAGAACTCTTGTTTCTCACACTTTCTGCGAGATATCTATTTCACAGTGAGAAAAAAAAGAAGTTTTTTTGACGAGTGCAAATGAAATCATACTCATCCTCACATTATACATGTGCACACGTGGTACAGGCTTTGGGTGCATGTATGTATACTGGAAAAATATAAGATGAGAGTTTTATAAATTTCTTTCAAATGTTGATTATATTTATTGGAAACACTAATTTCAAGTAATTTGTGCCCATGAGTTCAACCTTAATTTGATAGTTGGCTAGATATCTTCTAAAATAGTAAAGGATGAAAATAGAAGGTACTGATATAATAAAAATTCTTCTATTTAAATTTTGGCAAGATTCCAAGATCTAAGATCAATATTCCTTTATACATCAGTACAAACCTTTTTTTTTCTTCAATTTATCGAGAAAAAGAGATTTGAATGTGTTTATATTTGTCTATTTTGCCCTGTATAGCAATACCGGGAAGGTGCATGATTGCTTATTAACCATACTTGACCGGCAGAATTAATTAGGTGTCCACGCTAAATGTGATTAAATCTTTTTATGACACAATTCAAGCTTCCTTTACGGTGATTAATCAGCCGATCATAAATAACTCAGGGTTTTACAGAGAAATATTAATGGTGCTAGCGACTGAGGCTCCGTGATTGGTGTGTCGTCTAATGGATCCTCCTGTGATGTACAGGCCACAGGTTCAAGTCCCCTAGAGGGCCTCCACGGGCCATGCTTTAGTGGTTAGAGTGAATCACACAATGTGGCTCCGGCAATAGCAGGTTGGTTTTTATGAGGTTTCCTTTAGGCTTTCCACCATATATTCAAGCATGCAATAATGTGAAATCGACAATCCAACGTCCTATAAGTGAAATGCCCTTGAGTACGACATTGAACCCAATCAATGTAAGACATGAACTAACCTAGTGGGCCTTGTGTATAATGTAAGGGACTCCCACATGAGGCGACCCCGGCAATCTTGGCAGGTTGTTTCATCTCAGTTCTCCACCATACTTAAGTGAGTAAAAATAAGAGGGTGACATTGTTTTGACATATCAATAAAATAATCTTGATTATGACTTTAAACCCTAATAAAACAATAAACCAACACAAAATATTACAGATAGCTAAAAAACCTTTTTTAGATATCGTTTTATTACAATATTGTGTATTTCTGAGAAGTAAGCCTATTAGTATAATTCGTATTCATTGGTGAATTCATTGGTGAATAAATTAGCCAATTCTAGCTTCTCCCTTATTTATGCAGCCCACTGGATATGGGTTGTTTGTTTTGGAGTGTAGCAATGCTGCTGTTAATTAATTACAGACTTAATAAAAACATTGAGAATAGTTTCATTAGACCGTGTTTGTTTGAGGTTACTTTATCACATGACAGTGTACCAGCCCAATGGAGGAAGGAAACCCTCATAGACACCACTGGCAACAAACAAAAGCGCCACAGGACAAATACAGGACACTCAGTTCCAGGACAAAACAAAGACATTACAAACATATTGGCTTCATATTTCTCCTGAGCTCAGAAAGCACCAGGGCAACATGAAGCTTTCTCTAACCACCCGCTGCATTAGACCTATTTGGCCTTAAAATAAGTAATAAAAGAATAGGAAGGACACAGAGAATTCTCCCTCCACTAGATGCTAAAGGCTCTGGGGCTTCTTACACAAAGTGTTTTAAGCTTACGATGAATCTATTACTGCCATGGTGCTTTCACAGATGGTCATCATAATAATTACATTATAAATGAACATAGACATAAAATCTCATACAGTATTTTTATGACTGTAGTTTAAAATGATGAAATTTTATCGTAAAATATTCAATTATTGTAGGACATTTCGTGATTGATTGATTGATTGATTGGTGTTTCAAGCCATGCTTAATGGTATTTCACTAACACGACATCGGTGTATTCCAACAATTATTGACACTAGCACAACCAAGATGTGGAGCATTTCCATAATGTTGGAAAGTGCTAAAGAAAAACAGGATTGCTTCTCTTCAAACAAACTGGCGTTAGCCAGAGAAGGGACATTTTGTGAACGTAGCCCCTGAATTAAAGCTAGCCCAAAATCATCCTGTAGTTGCATACCTACAGGTAACAGGCAGTACTTCATTATGTGGGCTTGGGTCTGTTAGAAATTAACTTACATTATGAGATCATTAACTGATAAATCTCTAATTATGTTTGCTTGATTCGGATTTAACGCCGTACATTAAGATAAATCTCTGAAGCAGGGTACAACACGTATATATTTTGAATAAATGAAGATAGAAAAATTTGCTTGCCTCCATCAGAATTCAAACCCAGGACCTTTGGGCTACAGGTCCAACACTCTCCTGGCAGAATGAGTCCCGAATTCTAACACAGGGAAACTGAATTAGCATCTTTTTGATATAGATATAATATTACTCACAGTTGGTTTTTGCTTGAGCCACTCTGAAAGCCTGGTTCTGGCATATTTACTTGTTGAATGAATGTAGAGAGACAAACTGTACCACACAATTAATATATACAGAATGTACAACTTTATTTACTGATGGTAAAATTTATAAAAACATAAACTCTGTTTGTATAAATTGGATCTCCCCAGAGGCTCTCTCAGACATATACATCTCCGGGACAATGCTTTGAGAAAAAACAAACAAATGCTTTATGGTATTATTACAGTCCAATAATCAGCGTACACTCATTGTAATGAAGTTGACATAATTAGGTTAATCTTAGCCCAAAGGTTGAGCTCGTGAAAAAAACTACTCATCCTTAACATGCAACCTGACCATGAAATGTACTCCCTTTTTCCTAGGGGCGCCGCCAATTCTGATACCAATAAGTACTGATGTCATTACTCCTCATGTTATCCTTCAAGGTGTTTTTACAAAAATCAATGAGTATTTTGTTGTTTAGAGGGTTTGCCGGTTTGGTATCTAATTATCTTTTGGTTAGAATTACAAGAAAAATATGAAAATGCAAAAAAGAAATGTTTATTAAAACCAGGATAATATATTAAAGCACTGTTTCTAGGTCAGTGATGAGAAACAGTTTGGTAATGTATGGTCTGTTTTCCTAATTTGATCAGGCGTCCTAAATCGGAGACCGGTCATGTTATTAATGATGTAGTATTTACACAATTTCTGACTATTTCTCATCTACTTAGCAGCTGGTGAGGCAGCTTTAATGCATTGCATGCATGTGAGCGTGTCTCAATGTCATTGTCATTTTGGCAGCTATATGATCGCTGAATTTCCCTAACGGCTGAATAACAACAAAAGCACTAATAAACCTACCCATCTCCATAATCAAGTACCATAGCTTTGAACTGGTAGGCTAATAAAGTATCATTTGTTGCTAGATGTGTCTATACATGTGTATCTGTTTTAACAAGCAAGTAAGTGCAGGATAACTTTACTAACGCTTTTACCTTGAAACCCTGCTGTGGAATTTTGCCTTTTAATTCAGTTGTTTAAAATTATATTTTAAGTTTGGCATCTGTGGAAATTCATGAAACGGTTAGTTACATTTTCATGAAATATATAGTTACAGCATGTATATATACCATTGGAATACATGATGGGACTGGATTAACTTACTGGATTAGTGCTAGGCAATCTCGGATTACTGGACTTACAATTACTAAACAATTAACCATTATTTCATAGAATCAACAATTTTGACCATCTTTACTTATGGAGCAATTTACCTTTGTGTCATAGAATCAACAATTTGACAGCCTTTACTTACGGAAAAATTTACCTTTGTGTCATAGAATCAAAAATTTTGACCATCTTCACTTATGGAACAATTTACCTTCATGATATATAATCAACAGTTTTGATCATCTTTTAATTACGGAACAATTTACCTTTGTGTCTTACAATCAACAAACTTTATGGTGGGTATTTAGGTTGTCTTTACTTTAAGAGGTGGGTAGTTTGCCTTTGTGTTGGAGAATCGACAAATGTTATGTTGGATATCTGGATCGACTTTACTTTATGAAACTGAAATTGACCAATATATAATTTTTCGGTTTATGTCCTTTTCATCTCGCTATTTTCGTCAGAAATGTCCTCAATTTCTTAATAATGTAGGAAATAGTTTATGGTGCCTATTGGCGTAAATTTGCAGCGAGGGGGTTAATAAGTACAAATGTAGGAAGCTTACCTAACATGTGTTGTAGAATCAACGAGTACCATGCTGGCTTATTGGGTCCTCTTTACTTTAACAAATTTGCAGTCGTCTTTTGTGCTCTAGAATCAAGAAACTTTATGTTGGGTATCTGGGTCGTCTCCACTTTAATATCTAGGTTGTTGATCTTAAGGCTGTGGAATCAATCTATCAACTGATTGACTGTAGATCAAAGTGTAACCCTTTAAAACATTAATGTTCTAAATTAAAGATGTAATTCTTCATGTAAGTGCAAAAAATAACAGTTTGTGCATTTTAACTTCAATAGTTGAAACATGGGAAAAAAAAGTCCTAGATAAAAATGGGGTTAAAATGGAGAAATGTTCAGTAGGTTGTTTGAATAGTCAAAGAATTTATATATTTTTTTTCTGTAATTTTCTTATTCATTGCATTGTCTTATTAGGGCTGGAATTGTTTTATTGTGTATATAGCAGTGGTAGATTTCACAAAATGGTATGGCAATAACTTGATATAGTGGTTTGATAAGGTTGTAAGCTAGAGGTAGGGGAATTCATCCCTTGTCTGCGAAGAGTGTAAAGATATTGGAATACTTTGACTGCATGGAATATCTGCCCAGTGTTTTCACTGTTAAAATGTTACTTAAGAAACCTCTGCACAGTATGGGGTCTCCTAAATTAACTTAATTAACTTTAGTACAACAATTAGTTATAAATTGTGGGGCAAAGAGATCAGTCATTACTCCCCTCCCCGCTCCAGGTATTTCGCTGTAAACCATTTGTTTGGTCATTTTCGCTCATTGGATCACAAAATCAACAAATGTTGTAAATAGAATGGTTACAACTAAATTACAAATAACATTTGACAAAGCTGCTAGAGATGTGGTCAATGCTAATATCAGTTTAGCATATATATATATTTATTAAGAAACTTGTCTCTGGAAGTTATCTAGAAGACTAGAACATAAGACGATTTATCGATTTTAATTGATCTACATCCCTGTGCCAGTGTGATTGCTTTTAGAAATATATATACATTATTACGACATTTCATTTTGACATAGAAAGTGTTAGAATAAGAGAGATTGAAATACTTGCCCTGCAGCAAAAAAACTTTCACAAAATACTTGTAGATACCTTAACAGACTGAAAGAACTCCAGCCAATGGCTTATACTATCAGGGGCCTAATAATAGCTCACATGGGTGTTTTGCCTTATACTTTGCTAGCTTTAATAAAGAAAATGAAGATAGTTTTCATTCTTTAATTATCAAATATTTATTTTGCTGCATTGCTGATGAGTCTGGAGGCTTTCATACAATTTCTGTGACTTTTATGAATATTTATTATCATTTTGAGTATAATATACCATTTTGGGAAATGCATATATTCTTCTTGGGCTTTTTTTCCTCATGTGTTCTGTATAAATATGTATGCTTGTAATTTGTATTTTTGGCAGAGATTAATGGGGTTCAATGTATTTTGTTTGTAATAGCTTCTCATCTCCTGTTTTACTTTTGAACATATATTTTCTGTATTGTCTTTGATTCTTTTGTGCTATATCGTAAGCATTGTTGTCGTTGTTGTTGTCAATCCTTCCCTCATTTTTTCAGGTGCCATATTTGCTGTGTCCTTCGCTTGAGCTTTCTAGATTACCCCAAAAGCATTGCACAAACTAGTGAAGCCTAGTTAAAACAATAGCTAGCATACGTCTTTGTCATTTTGGACCCAGTTTCCGACAGTGTCAGTCCAATATTGGACACGCTTCGCAACGAAAAGTCTTCTGATATAATTTCAAGATGTCCGAATCAGACGTCTCAGGTAGGTCAATGTCTATCACGCAATGCGATGCATATTCTCACTTGTTTACTATTTTTCAACACTTTGTACTTATATTAGCTTTATCACTTTGTCACATTCAACCCATGCTCTTGAGAAATAGTGGTTGTTTTATAGGAGTGTTATGATCCGCAATCTCTCTGGACAAAGAATCTTATATCTTAAATGACTTGGTATTTTAATAATTTTGCACACTTTTTTTTTTTTTTGCAGTTAAGTTTTTTAATTCCCATGCTTGTGTTGTAAGCTACAGATATATCTTGTCATTGTTTATAGCATTTAAGCTTTTAATCTAAGCAATAAAAAAATTTGATTCATTTTGAGCCCAAGGGGTCCAGCAAGACCGTAAAAGGGAAGATTGTCTAACTGAATCAACCCTTATGATCGCTCAATTCCCCTATTGGGCTAGCTTGATCCAATCATTGGGTAGGCTAGATTCACCCTTTGGGTTCACCCACTGGGTTTACTTGATTCACCCATTGGGCTGGTGGGATACACCAATGGGGTTTGCATGATTCACCAATGGGGCTTTCATGATTCAGCTTTTGACCTTAGAGTTGCTTTTTAAATCTTCTGTATATGCACCTTTAAATTATCTCCATAATGGAAAAACTTGGCATGCATACAGTTATGCTCTAGTAACAATTCTAAGAACGTTTAATTTCAGTACATGTACTTCCAAATCAATGCAAATATTACATTTAGCAGTAACCAATTTCTGCATTGTTCTGATACATTTAGTCAAAATGTTTCTCTAAACATGGGAGAAAGTGTTATTACATCTGGATTTTGGATAAAACTGTGTCTATCTTTGAATTAAATCCTGTATGCTGTATGTTTAAACAAGATCGTTATCTTGTCATAATATTACACAGCTGCCAAATGTTTTTTTGTGGACTTGCCTGCTTATTTAACTAAAAAAAATGTAAGCTTACTTAAATTTACATGTACTTTATTTTAATAACATTGTTGCTAAATATATTTGTTAATTCAGAACTTTTAGAAATATTGTTTTGCCATGGATATATTATTGTGTATGTGTAAGTAAAAATACAGTTTCTTTGGCATTATTTCACCAACAGGACTTTGTCTTCATTAATGCAACTATTCTAAAATTACATGTGCGTTTTCTTCCAGAAATTGTTTCTAATATAAAATTTTATTAATTTATTTACTGCTTATTATGTTCATCAATTATACTCCAAGTTCTTATTTTCTGAGACCAGAGAATTATCAGGTTTTGAGAAATATAGAAAACTCTTCTCTAAGTGCCTTCCGATTGAGGTGAAATCCGGTGATAGTACACTGATACCCATATAGTCTTATTCACCAACTGACCATTATCTTGCAGTCACTCGGGGGTTTTATTTTCTGATCTGGTTCAGTACTGTTTGTTTTCCAGTAATTGAGATCTTATTGCGGAAATAACTGTCTAGTCTAGCAGAGAATTTGTATTTTTCTATGGTCAGCCATGCCAATTTACTAGTCCATTATTTGGTACCTTGTTAAAGACTTCATGAAGACTAAATAGACATGAGTGTTTGCCAATTATTGCTCGAACACTGATGATACTATAGATTAAACGAACAAACCAAAATCCCATGAGCTTTTTTGAAGGTGCTTAGTGTTCTGGATTTTAGTCAACGCCATTGCAAAAGGGTCATGATGGTTGGATCCTCTCAATGTGTGGGTGTTGGTTGATCTGATATCATTATAATGGTGCAGGAAGTTGAGAGGGAGCTATCTGTACTCTGGTGTTCTCGGAGCTAAGGGGCAATAAGAATGTTGATGGTTCTTGTGCCCCTTTTTCGCTTCTGTGTCCTTTCTAAGTTTCATGTCTGTGGACTGGCAGGGTTGTTACTTTACTCCTTTTGCTGGCACATCAAATTGTGTCAAACTGAAAAATCCTATCCTACTGCAGCTTTAAAAAATCATGACAATGGTTGGGTATTGGATAGAGTATATATATTGTACACTGGGTGTATGTATGCTGCAAACAAACTTTGGTTGTTGAGATTTTAATGACAGTTGTAACTGATCAGTGTTTTCTCTTAGTATTGTACTAATCATGCAAGTGATGCATGGTGTAACTTGCATGATGTCAAACTATTATCAGATTTTTGGAAATGTCTGACACCGAATCACAACTGATAATTAATTTAATTTTTTAAACAGCCTGACGTCGCATCGTCAGTGGTAATTTATTAGATTTTTGGAATTGCCTGACACCGAATCGCCAGTGGTAATTTATTAGATTTTGGACGTCTCCCACTGGATCACCAGCATGGTGTCCAGCTAGACATATCACCTTTCAGGGCTTCAATATAGTAGCTTTGTAAATCATGTAAAATTATTTAATAGATCTGATATAATTTCAGTTTGCATAAATATTTGAAATCATAGATGTAATATTATTGAATTAACATTGGTGCAGAAATAACCATGTGACTCTAACTGACTGAGATTAATGAATGTAATAATACAATCAACTGAAGTGGTACCCAAACACGGAGATCAAAGAGCCGACTGAAATCCTGTTGATATGATTATAACATGTGAATTCACAACTGGACAGTATTGTTCATTATATATGAATGAGGTTGTTGGCAGGGTCAGTGCAGTGCATCGCTGCATTCCAGAGTTTGTGGCATGGCCGGCCACATTGAATATTCCACTTGTCTGCTCTAACTTGTCTTTTTATCAGCCCAGTCGTGGATATGAATGGAATCAGGTCTTTGAGTTGGTGAATATTTTATCGATTGCTGGGAAATAGATTTAGCTCAGAACGTCTGTAAGGTTGATATGGTGTGCGTGGATAAATTCCCTTGACTCCCATATATTATTCTTTTATCCGGTCTAATTTACTGAATTACCAGAGTTATGTATTTGTTTTATTTCAGCGGCCTGTGAGTTAATTAAAAAAGATCTGCATCCCCTAGATCAAACTGTCTATTGACTTAATCATAATTAAACATCGATAACTAGGTTGTGAGAACATCGATTCACCGTTGTCTTTTTTTGGGTATTATATCTGCTTTGTGGTTTATAGTGGGAGATTGCTTTTCAGTTCTACTACTGTAAATTTTCCTGTTATTGTGAGTTTCTTTTAGACAACACAAAGGGTAAATGTCGTTCAAAACTTATAACACAAAGGCTAATTTGTTAAGAGATCAAGCCAAGGAAATTTCACAACTGTGACAAATTCTGCGTTATTTCAGTCCTGGTTTTGCATGAATTTTGTCCTTTCAACGTTTGTTGCCATGGACATTGATGTGAATCTTCTTCTCTAATTGACCAGAGCCGAGTGTTAGGAAGGAGTTTCCTGTTGCCCTGGTGCTTTCAGAGCTAAAGGTTAACATATAGCGGATTTACTTGTGATGTCTTTGTATTATGTCCTGTGATTGTGCTGTATTTGTTCATGTAGTTGCCAGTGTTATTGAGGTTGGTTTGTTTCACCCATTGGCCTGCCCCACTGTCATGTGAGTCAAATAAACTTAAGTTTAGCGTTGAACCCCAAACAAACAAACTCCTTGACCATGTGTACCCTCATTTAAGTGAAGTAACCTTGACATCCGCAAAATCACACAGTGACAGACATTGGATTTCCATGCATCGCTACTTTGTCTGAAGAAGGTCAGATCAGTGATTGGTTTAATAAAAATTAGTGGTCAGATCAGTGATTGGTTGAACAGTTAGTGGTCAGATCTGTGATTGGTTTAATAAAAATTAGTGGTCAGATCAGTGATTGGTTTAATAAAAATTAGTGGTCAGATCAGTGATTGGTTTAATAAAAATTAGTGGTCAGATCTGTGATTGGTTTAATAAAAATTAGTGGTCAGATCAGTGATTGGTTTAATAAAAATTAGTGGTCAGATCAGTGATTGGTTTAATAAAAATTAGTGGTCAGATCTGTGATTGGTTTAATAAAAATTAGTGGTCAGATCAGTGATTGGTTTAATAAAAATTAGTGGTC
>JAVFBX010201606.1:0-12575 GCA_034783855.1 Mopalia kennerleyi | reverse complement strand
AAGGACTTCTGATTGGAATTTTTGTATAATTGTTTCACTAAATGCAGGCTAATAATGTGAACTTTCGTATTAGCAAAAAAAAAAAAACAGACAAATTTTTAACTCGAAGGGGCCGACCTACCTTAAATAAATTAATGTGAAACATTGTGCTATTACATACAAATTAAAAAATTTAATAGGCTATACTGGATGGTGTATTTGGTATATGAATGTAAGCCAGTTGTTACTGGTATGTAAAATTAGGTACAAAAGCATCCTTTAATTAGGAGCCAAAATTTAATATTTTTTATATTTTTGGTATAAAAAGCGTAATAGGTAACATTTTGGCGGATGAAAAGGCTACGTTTAGTGTTTATTGTCCAATCTAAGGGATTCGTTTGGAGTACACATGGTAGTTTTCAAATACTACGAAAATTTGTCCAGGTTCGTTTCTATTTGTAAGCACACAGATTGTTTGGATATACGCTTAAGGACTTACAGAAACAATGGTTCCTTTCACGAATATTTGCATTCGTGTGTGCTTCTCTAGCAACTGGGCAATGGATTGACCGGTTCATTGTTGTAGCTCCTCGTACTTGTGACTGTGGTCGGAAATCTCCATATCTGTTCCTCTAAAGTTGAACGAAGAAAAAAATTAAATTATATACAGTGTACATCAGACCGAATGAGATGTTCAAACAGAAGATTCGTCAATTGCAGAGGAAATAGGAGGAAGAGTGTTTGTCTGAATATCTATAACACTCAGTGAATACTATATTACTATACAAATTTGAATGTTAAAAGCAGGATTGCCAGAATGTCAACTAGGTAGATATAGTATAAAACTATTAGCATTAAACAGAAATTTGTTCTAGTAGAAGGGCTAAATGTTGGTGATTATTGGTCCTATTAATGTAGCGGTTGACAGCACAAAAACACGGTAATTAAAAGCAGCTCGAGAAATTTCATTTCATTACAAATATTTCATAATGAATTAAATGGACTCAATTCTGTCCACAAAAAATTTTATTACCGGAATAGTTGTCTCCTCATTTATGTACAGCACTTTGTCCTTTTAACGGAAATCTTTTATTATAAAGACTTTTCCTTCGGCAAAATGGTGGATTCTGGCGTTGTGGATGGATGCACGCACCCATCCACTCCGATCCGCAAAGGCCCCACACCTTTTTGATTCCCCAACATCTTGATCTTTGGATATAAAACTTGTATGTCCAGTTTTATACCGTCAAAACTTATTCCTTAGTTTTTGGATGGTAAATTTGAAAATATAGGAGGAGTCCATATATTAAAAAGATCTAATTATAAAAAAAATGATATAGGTTATAAGGATGGTCCATCTCTTGGTGAGAGTGTCCAAAATAAGTTTACCCGACTATCACTAAAGTAAGGCATGTATTCAATCATTTTGCGACAGAAACAAGGATGACCCACCGCGTCCTTAACAAAATCATGAAAGTTATAATAAACACTTATTAAAATAAGTCGATCTGAAAAAAATCTTCATTTAACGAAACTTACTTAAACTCGCTCATCCTGTTTATTTCAACGGCTTCGTATGACCAGTTAGTACTGAAAGTACAAGTCGTTTTTAGGAATTTCATGAAATTGGGAGCCGATGAAATAACAAACTTCTTGGAGTGAGTGATGGTTTCTTAAAGTATTTCTGCCATTGAATACTATACTGTACATCACTGCTATTGTTGTTGTTATTTTTCACTAAAGAACCCCTATGTTCCAGCCAGCGAGTAAGGAAAAAACAGGGTTATCACAAGACGGATTAAAAACATCACAAACAGATCAGCTTACTCTTGCCTGATCATAGGGATCATTAGGGCAACATACAACTCCCTACAAACTTCCCCAAGTTAAATGCTATTTAATAGATGACGTGAGAATATTGTAAATGAACTGTCAGTTTTGGTTGTTGCTATTTTAATGTATTTGTACTACATGTATGTTTTGTGTTACTTTATTCCTGTATAATATACAAATTCTGCATGTTTTAGAATGGGATATCATGCGTGATTTAGCAACCCGATACATTTGTGATTTTTCAGGAGACCGAAGAACTTGTAGATTATAAGCAGTATGCTCAGCAGCGGTAAACGTTTTTGACTTCCATCGAGCACAAAGAATTGTAGACCTAGCGGTTTGCTAAGCCTGGATATTAGCACAGTGATTATGTGTTAGGTCTATATTATAATTCTAAATCTGCGGTGTCCGATTTGTCTTGTGAAGATATGCGTTTCTGAATATATTTCCCTGGAGGATTATTTGGTACGCGGAGGTAAGTGTGTCATGACTCATTTGTTACAGACAGCTAACGGATATAAATAGAAGGCAAAAATTAATCTTATGAATTTCTATTCGCGTTCAGGCTACATTTCATATTCAGCGGATAGTTGTATTGTGATCTCCCTAGACTCGAGGGTATTTTCTAACATATACAGTCTTCATCTGGCATCGACAAAGCAACGAATCGTGTTTATGTATTGAGTAATAATAAAATAACAAGTCGATAACGCATTGCCCTACAAACCTCCTACCGTTTTAATTTTACCTCTGTCTCTCTACTTATCTCCTTCCCTTAACTGGTGCTCCTGATGGTTGTCTTTTTCTGTCTGGAATAAAGTTATGATAATATAGTGAAATATGTATTTGTTTTGTCACGAAACCTTTTTAATCAGTACAGTTCAAGGTTTTTTTTTTTTTTGACATTCGTTTTGATGATAGTATTTACCTTCTGTAGGGTGTGTGAAAATAAAGTGTATTGATGCCGAAATAGTTATAATTTGTTGGACGCACACCAGAATTGTAATTGAACGCAGCTAGAACAGAACAAATCGGTCTCAAAATAAGTCAACATATTTAATTCACAAAATATTCGCACTTCGTTCTTTTATTTAATGTTGAATTATTCCCAAAATGTAAGTGACAGAAAATGACTAATAAAATGTCGGAAATAATCAGAGTGTTTAAAGAATACAAAACCACTAATACAATATACCTTACACACATAGATGTCCTGTAACAGGGACACATTATATAATTATGTTATATCAATTAACACACATAATCCAGTTGACAATTTAAAATTGAATTAAAATGAGTTGACAACTCTTGGTGTCGTGTAAAAATGTATTTAAAAAAAAATAAAAAATAAATGTCCCCATCCGAACTGACAGATTTGGTCTCAAAAACACGACTTTTCCAGAAGAATACCACGAACCTAATCGAAATGACGTTATTCACTCGTTATATATTCACCGATGTTTTACGCCGAAGTAGCACTCGATAAAATTGTTTCCGTGAGTGATTGCAGTAAGTAAAACGATAAAAATATCAGGTGTTTGAATACAATAAAATGGAAACATCAATTTAAACAAGAACGTTCTCGTTCGATTATATTTTATTTAGAGCACTATCCAAGCAGTGCGATCAAAATTGATTGCCAATTTCACTTTTATAACATTTCTAAATGAATTACCCATAATTGAGGTCGATTAATTCATTTAAGTATATTTTTTTTCAAACTATGCTGATACGTCCCTCTTTTTGCTTCTTTACTGTATATACTTTGTTTCTTTCCAGTGGCATCGAGCACATCTTCTGTCCCACATTGAGCTGGCATGCTATTAGATTAGCGATGGAACTTAAAGTACAACGTTTGACCCCGAATATGACAATTCTTGTGTATCCAAACATGATGCCGACGATTTAATGTTTTTTTGACATCTACCGGCACCTATTCCAAGTAGCCGTCACTTGCTGCTAAGAAATTTCACATATCCAATAATGTTGTATCAAATAGATAATGTCTTGGTGTGAGACGACAACTCGCAAGCAAGGCAATGAATATATTAAATGAGATAAATTAGTGATAAATAAATTTGGTATCATGGACGAATTCCACGTGTTTCTGGAAGCGTGATTCCAATAAGTGGTTGTTGACCACTGACATCCAAATATTTAAATGTGATTAGCTTGTTATACAAATTATTTGGCCAATGCACAAAATTATTGAAAACTATATCCACAAAGTTGTCAATATATATATTTTTTGGATGAAAGATGTTTCATTTTTTAATCTAATTAGACTAATCTTAGTCACTCTGACGATTGGAAGTATGGTTTGCTTGTTTGACAAGTGCTTAATCTCACAACAGACAAATGGTCTGGAAAACCTGTTTGGCGGTGCTGATGGGGTTTAAGGTAACTGTTCTGCAAAGCACCAGGCCATAGGGTACCCCATTAGCTCCACGCTAATTTCCTAGTCCATACATGTTTAGATGTGGTGGAGGCAAATCGAATGTATTTATGCGATCTAGTCCTATATGTACTAATGCTAGAGGCAGAACGTTGTTTAACGTCGATAAGGTTTTACACTTACTATATCAACTGTTAGAGTTAATATTGTTCTCCTATATATGTACGAATTATACGAAAGTCAACTAGGTGTTTAAGTATAACAAACCGAACGCTTTAATCTACAGCTTTCTGATATAATTCGTAAATATTGTAGTGTAATCAGAATTCAACTAAGAATTCTTTGTAATACTTGTTTACAGGCCGTATTAGGAACGTTTTTCTAAGGCAGGACCACACAACGTTTATCAATATTTTGTCAGAATCAATTACCAGATTTGACATGGATGTTAATAAAGTTAGATTGGAATACAAGGAGAGTCAAATACACAAGAGAAATACATGTATTAACACGACTTCTACCAATGTTAAGTAGTCTCTGTAGTCCACCGATACGACCCACAGTTGATAGCCTTTCTCTATTATCCTTACAGAATTCGATAAACGTCACGATGATTCCTTTATCCTATCTTGTATAATCTACTTTTAGTTGTAAGCCCTGTACATCTACCTCTCAACATGAACCGAATTCTCCAAAGCAGGATATCATAGTTCTGAATCTGCCTGTGGTCTCTGTCACAACATACGTATAGAGCTTTTAGTATTTAGCGACTGGAAACATTTCCACATATGGTTGCTTCGTATTACGAGCCTCCCCCTTCATGTAGGACAGGCTACTTAGTCCTATAGGTTATATCAGGGAATATATCTGTATAATAAAGAACACAATAGTATCAACTGGATCGTGTTAAAATTATGAATTCCCTTTTAAGCAGTACTGAACCTTACGTTGACGGAAGCATTGTGATTATCATATTGGTTTCCTTTAAAAAGGACAACGTCCTATTATCTGGAAAGCATTGGTTCAATGTGTATTTAAATTATTTAAACAGTTTGCCTTTATTCCAGTATTATTATTTATTTCATTTTAGTCTGAAATAAACAAGGAAATCTGATCTAGTTGGTGATGGACACTACTTTGTTCTAAAGAAAAAAGCTGTAGCCCTTCAAGTTGTAGTTTACAAAATCCAAACACGTTTATAATTTACTCCGTAAGTAGGGCTATCTGTAGAAAAACTATTACGTAACGCCAATAAAAACAAAAACATATTGTTTGCACATTACCACTCAACCTACCATTTACCTAGCGGTTTTAACTAAGGTACATTTCAGATTATGTCGTGCTAAATCCTTAGCTAGTTTCTTTCATTTAGCTGCATCGTGTTATTTTGTATGGTCAATTATGTCTCCGATGAGCCAGGCATATCATTACGTCAACGGATACATAAAATCTGTAAGTGTCAATAGATAACACTAATATGTAAAAAAACAAAACGAAAACTAATTTCAGAGCAAACTTAGCTCAAAAATGGAGCATCAGCACACTTAAGTTAATCAGCAAGAAGTGTTATGGTAAGTTTGCTTTAAAAAACATATATTATTCATTTGAATGAAAATAACGAAAACCAGGAGTGTTTAATAGTAGTGTTAATAATATGGACATGGTCAACAAGGTATCAAACATATCAGGGACATCGCAGACACTCGTTAAAAAATTTCTCCATCGGATAACGCCAATACAACGCCAAAACGCATGGGCGTCATGTCCTACCCTATCTAAATTCGATCAACGGACATCGTAATTAATTGAGAGTTTCCCCTCAAGCTCGAATCGTGTGGACTCTCCTGTCCTATATTGTGCCGTTCTCAGATGAGGAAATATTTGATCTGGGATGTGCTTGTCAGGTATTACGAATCAGAGATTAATCTTTTACTTTAGGCCTGATATCAACTGTAGCTGAGCCCTGTGTTTTCATTATTCTGACAAGAGATGTGAAGTCAGAGTTTCTAACCGTATTCCGGATGAGAAGTAATTCAACATTGCCACGAACCGTCCGAGAAGCTCTTGTTTATTTGACGGATGACACAGATAGCATATCAGTTTTATCCGTGGAACAAGTTTGATCACATCTCGCAAAAAGACCTATGTTATACACACTCTGAAATAATGGGGGCTGTGGTTTAGTGCTCTTTCGATGTACCGTTCACAGGATCGAGTCACAAGATGTAGCTCAGACAATCGCGGGGTTGGCTTTTACGATGTTTCATCTTTGTTTTCCACTGTGAAAGGCAAGAAACAGTGGGAAGTGAACAATCCGTCGTCATATAAGTTAAATACCCTTAAGTAAGACGTTAAACCCCGATCAAACAAACAAACTGATATTACCTTACTGCTATTATGTTCTGCACCACTGTACAGATGTACTATTCAAACGGCACCAATATGTTCATACTTGTTGTTACTTGTGGGAAGCAACATGAGCCATGCTCACTGCTCCCATAGAAAATAAAGCTTAAAAAAAAACTGAAATTGAATAAGTTGAATTGCTGGTATGCAAATCAATAATAATAAGCATCAGCTACTTGTTTTGCTTATTAGAATATAAAGCTATAGAACAAATGCGCTGGAATATGTTTGCGCTGGAGCATGTTGAAACTCAACCGGCAGTTTTGGTTATTGGTATTTAACTGTATTTATTCTCTGTGCGTTTTGTGTTATTATGTTAATATGTTAAAATGGGACATCATGATTGGACAGCTCCAGACATTGTTGACGTTCATCGAGTGCGAAGACTTGTAGATTTAGCGTTGTGCTTACTCATGTATGTCAGATTGTAATTATAATTCTAAATCTGCGGTATCCAATTTGTCTTGTGAAGATATGCTTTTCTGAGGAGGATCATTTGGTATCACAGAGTAAAGTGTGTCATGAATCATTTGAAAGCGATTGCCAACGGATAAAAATAGAAGGCAAAAATTAATTCTCATGAACTATTATTCGCGTTCATGCTACATTTCATATACAGTGGATAGTTGACTTGTTCCAAACTACATCTAGCACTGCTAGGATCAAAATTTGCTGTTTAATAACTTTTTAAAAAAATACACAATCTGATCTTCGTAGTCGGTATCTTCTAACACTGACAGCTTCCTGGCATTGACAAAGAGTGAAATAGTGTGTCTGTCTTGATACAATAACAAGTCGATTATAGGCCTACATTGACCTCATAAAACTCCTACTGTTCTTATCTTGCCTGTCTCTCTTCTTTAGCCAGTGCTCATTTTCTGTCTGGAATAAAGTACAATAGCAGATCCGAACTGACTGAAAAGATTTAATCTCCATCAAAAACACATACTTTCCAGAAGAATATCACACCATTACCCTTAACATTCTTCATCTATGCTTTACGCCTAAGTAAACAATCAATAAAATTAATAACTATCTAATAATATCTCCCAAGGACCTATTGTTTATCTTTTAAATAGACTATAATATAGAAGTTTGATAAATTTATGACATCGTTCAGTTATCAATAAAATCTGTAAGTGTTAATCCCATTCATATCATGGTTCATAACAGAGACTAAACACGGATATATTACTATAGTTTTTGTACGGATTTCGTGAAAACGGATCGGGAAGTTTAATAACAGCATTTGATTCGGGCTTAAACTTCAGCTTTTCTAAAGGATATAAGATTTAAGTATCGCAATTGAAATTCAATTAAGACTGCCTGGCATCTAGCCAAAACGTCGTAAATTGCTATCATTTAAAAGATGTATACACTCCTTAAAATACTATAAATATCAAAATGTGAATGTCACCAATAGACGAAGAAGAAATCAATGTTTATAAAAACCTTATGAGTGGGAAAAGTCACAGCATTGACCCAAATCTATCTGTAGAATGTTAAGTTCTGAAAAATAGCAAACGACGACCTGTTTACCGTCGTGTTGGTACACGTGCATGCCAATACTCGCGCGAGATTTGATGAATAAATATCCTGGGTTAAAACATGTTTCTTATATTGTTATATAGCGTTGGCAGCACTTTTATCCCAAACTCTTCTATAGTCAAATCGAAAGTATGTGATTACGTTTATTTTTTTCCTTGCTTTACTAGGGAGTTGTAAATCCAATCCTTCAGCAGAGGAGTTGAAAAGAGAAAAAAGGTAAATTATCTCTTAAAATTAAAGGTCATCCACCATCACCGATATATATATTTGTTCAGCATGAATTTCAAGTATTGATCTGCTGTCGCCTGACTTTAGGCAGGGTAGATTAGCAAATGTAATACCCAAAGAAAACATTCACTTTAACACGAGTTACAATCAATCCATCTCGTCCAGCCATGTCAGTAGCCCAGGGTCAGGGTAAACCACTGAGGGAATGTATGTAGTATCATCCTAGAATTGAACTCAATACGGTGGACGTCGATGCTTGTCGCTGACAATTCATTTCTACACTGCTATATTATCTTAGTTCTTACATATAAGTAACTATTTTATGCATTAGAAATCAATCCATGAATTATTACCACAATTATTTGATTGATTTGTGATTAACGCCACGCCCAAGGGTATTTCACTTATATGACAGGGGTAAAAACACCACCAATTGCCGCACTAACACAACCACACAATTTGAAGAGCTTTGCTCTATTAGAAAATTACTTTCCCGCCGGAGCTATAAAGTAAAGTAGTGTGTTTGTTTTTTTAAACACACTTTACTTAACCAGAGGGCATATACTGCAGATATAATTCCTGATTTTAACTGACATTCCGCTTTGTCATCAAGGAATAGATGGAACGTCAAGTTACCTAAGAAAATGTCCAAACGAAGACACAATTATAACTCTGATCAGTGGGCATAGGTTTGTCTGTTCATTAGTCAAGTATTACAAGACTACTACCAGTCAGACACCTGTCTGCTAAAACCAATAATAAATTGAACCAAGCGTAGCTAATATGAACTGTTGCAGCACTTATCAGCACACTTCTTTCTGTGTTCATCAAAGGGTATTAGAATAAAATTAACGACATAACTTATCCTGTAAGTTCATTTATAAATCGTTGTCTAATCGAACAATTCCAAGTTTTTATGGAAATGTTGATTTAAATCCTTTACGCTACGCAGGGATGTGGGTAGGGAGGGCGAGGATTCAGGGGAAGTGCAAAGGTCGTGTTAAGTTTTATTTAAACAAAATCCACTAAATAGTGTGATGTGCTTTAATCGGAAATTTCATACATCAAACCATTTCAAGTGAGTGAAAAGAATCAAATGCTACATTGCTGAAGTAAATATTTATACAAATGTACATCCGTGGCCGATGCATACAGCAACACAATTTCCGTCACCAGTGCTGTGAAAGCGGCCAATTTTCTTAACTGGTTTTCATCTCCGAGTGGTTGAGACCGCTGGTTTGATGATCTGTTCAATCAGGACCTCATTAACATGGCATAAACCTGACCAGACTCCATCGCTTAAGCGTCTTGTGTTTTACGGGATATCTAAACTGATCGACGGTGTGCATCTGGTTGTAATAAGGTACAAGAGATGTGGTCAGATATTGTGTCCAAAAACGTCACTCTCAATATCGTGTATAGAGTGTAGCTCTTTTGTGTATTGGGCTCACGCTCCAGACAGACTCAACTTGATATCCTATACAGCAACAGCAAGTGACTAATAAAACGTCTGACATAACCGATGTAGAAACATTAATAAAATATAGCTTAAACGCGTTGGTGTCAAATTAAAATTAATATAATAATATCAATTTACACTCTTTATCGGATTGACAGTTTAAATTGAATTAAAGAGCGCTGATGATTCTAGGTGTCACATATGAACTATATTTATTTACTTCGCTAATCGTAACGGGATAAAACAAAAACCCTTGGGGCTTCTGATCCAACAAGAAAGCAGAATCTTCCAAATATTATGCATCATAAGTTATATATTAACCGATGTATTGTTCTTATATGGCTTCTTCTTTTTTTTTGGTCAGTTAATTGAGACATGTAATGCTATGTTGTTTTATCATGTGTCCTATCAGGTGAGGTGTGTTAGGGTTGAGCTGCTATACTTTTATTTTTCTTACAGATAGTCCAACCCACGTGTATAATTTACTCAAATAAATTATCGAGCCATGCCGTTGCTAGGTTTGTAAGTCATGGCGCCGGCATCAGGAGATTACCTGCTGTGCTTTGTATGACGTACTGTTAAGATCAATAGAGGTTTGGTAAGTAACTGACACAATCAGCCATCACCAGGGACAAATATGCCACGTGTGTTCTCACTTCGTAGCAATACCTGTAAATGTTAAGATCCGAACTGACGGGAAAAGATTTGGTACCCATCCAAAATACGAATGTTCCAGTAGAATACCACAACCTTTACGTTTTAACGTCGTTCATCCATTTTTTACGCCTAAGTAACAGTCGATACAATCATAGCTGCCCAATAATACTTCACAAGGACATATTATTCAGGTTTTCCAAAACGACTATAATCCGGTGTATAGTAAAATTCTTAATTGTTCAGATAGCGTTGTATGTGGTCGTTTCATGGAGTGATTATAGTAGAAGGATGCAATAAAAAAAAAAGATAAAAATCGCATGCGTTTGAAAATAAAGAAGGTATTTCTCGACTTAAGTATTAGTTCGAGTGAGCTGTTTGTGTAATTTGTTTAATAAATCTTCGGAAATGCAGAGACTAGTTTTACTCTAATGTTAAAAGATAGGCCTTCAAAGCGAGTCTGGCACCAAAACTCCAAATCACGCATATTCTTGGTGAGACATCTGGTGGACTGAAGACTAACTAGTTCTATGTCCACTTTTCCTTGAACTGAGATAATTGAGGTTGAAAGTTACCCATGTCATATTTTTTCTATTGATAACCATGAATTACTTTCGCATTTCTCATGGAATTACTTCGCCTTATGAAGTGTAACTTTGTGACATAGAACTTGTTAGCCCTTAGATCCCTATCAATAAGTTAACTGTAAAATTCATAAAAGTGGACATAGAACTAGTTAGTCTTCAGCCCACGATCTGCCCCCTGTATATATCGAATGGCAACTGCCTGCCCCGTAAAGAAGGGTTCATAAACAAGTTATAAAGAAAGACGAAGAAAAACAAACGCTGTCACATAAAACGGATTTTTAAAGGACTTGCATTCTGCTCACTAGCATAATGCCACCAAACACACTTTGTTTGATTGCAGTGACCCGACAAGGTTGTATACAATAGACTAGATATTGTCACTCTCGGAGGGTGCAACCCCAAGAAACGTTATGAAACCATTATGTTTTTATATGAATTAATTAAAACGAGATAAATCAGAATCTCTTAAAGTTGGTACATGTATAATTGACTAGGAGTGCCGCGTGTTTCTGAAAGAAAAAATCCAATAAGTGTATGGTGGACGACTAGCAAATACGGCATTCTGGTAGAAGATATCCAATTATTAATCAACGTCAGGGATTTAACTTGGCACAAAATAATACGGAAGGTAAATTTCAATGCGCCACGAAAGGGATATACAGTATCTGATAAATGAATGTGATATTTGCAATGGGGAAACTTATCCATCTCATTTCCAGACGATACGTCGATAATGTTTAAATTCGGGCTCTTACTTGGTTCCATGGAGTGGGCAATGTACTCACTTAACCGTGAAGCTTGTCCATAAGATTGATTGCCCCAACCCTATTGAATACAATAACCAGTCGATGTGAGTCAACGTGTATAATGACTACAATAATAAATCAACATGGTTCAAATGTGCCCCTTAACAAGTGCTGTGTTTATCTCCACGGTGATTTAACAGGAATATTTATTATCTTGTTGAGATTTTCAAGTTATTTGGCCAATTGTTTCGGCAGAAACTAAACAGACAGAAAACAATCAGCGATTTTACTTATTTACAATATATATTGTCATATAACAACAACAATGGCAGAAATACTGTAAGAAATACAATTGAAGGTAAGAGACAATGGAAACATAAGGCGCTTTAATATAAAAGTGATTCTTTTAGAGGCATATAGAAGTCGGTAGTACATGTAGGATGGAAAACATTGGTATGGGTAACTAGTTAAGAAGTTGTTATCCATGCCAATGTTTTCCATCTGACTTGTATATTATTATGAAGAAACTTACATATACTCTGCCAAAAAAGAAACGCATAGGCGAAATATTAATAGAATTATCTCTTTAATAGAAAGCGGGATAATTCAGTAATTGTTGGGGGTAGCACAGTTAAAGTTGGTACAGGTATGTGGTAATGTTCGCGCTATGGACCGACGGCAGCGGAGGCGTATTCGTCACCGAAAAGCGCCGCACGAGGGCGCTGAAGTCAGTACCTTGT
>JAVFBX010201595.1:0-12575 GCA_034783855.1 Mopalia kennerleyi | reverse complement strand
ATGGAACATGATAAACTATCATGACTTTTAATATTATTTTTTAATCTTTTTTCTTTGCTTATTGCCTATTTTGTGAATGTCTAAAAAAGATTTCGCTCGCCATATTTGGAGATGTTGCTTGTCTGAGAGGCTATTTCCACCAGATCAGTGCGGATGTTTCTACCAACTTGCCGACCACATACGCTGTGATTAATCGTGGCTTGACGGGGTGGAGTTTGAGTTTTCTGCATGCGCCTATATATCGATGTGATTCAGCGTTGAATCAAAATAACAACATGGGAATTCAAGTGACTGGACTTCTTATGTTATTTATTTGATCTTTGTTTTAAGAACCAAGTCTATATAGGCCTATATCTTTCTTCTCAGACGTGAAGTCTTATAAAATTTATCTCGGGTACCGTAGTTAGCATGACAATTGGCAGTAATAGTCCATACATGGGTGTATTAATCTTGGCACATTACAAACCATCAACGTGTTATCCGAGTCGAATAAGGGCACATAATCTTGTCCCATCCGGGGTGTTCGTTTAAATTCACCGATCAATGAAATAAGCCGATTCACTAACGATAGTAGGTGTCTACGACCAAGGGAAAAAAAATGACTGAAAGCAGTGCTCGAAATCAATTTATAAACATGTTCAAGAACAAGCTTTCTGTTCACAGTTTAAATAATATCCAAATTCATTCTTTATATTTCTTGGAGTTTCATTTTGTAACGATCAAGTATCATTTAGCTTTTCAACGCAGACGGGCTGAAGGCATGGAGGTAACACAACGACGGTTTGGAGGATGAGCACATATAATAAGCAAGCGTCCGGAATCAGTAAGTGAACTTATAAAGACGAGGTCAGAACTACTAATAGAAATCCATCGTTTAAGACTAGACCAGAACATAAAAGGCCGCATGGTATCTCCATAGCAGTCTATCTTTTGAGATGCCATGTGTTCGGATGATGAGCACAAATAATAGGCTAGCTTCCAGGGACGCTTAAGCTCTCGAATCAGTAAGTGAATTTATAAAGACGAGGTCTGAACTAATAAATTGTGAGTGTAATGATAATTAGATTACCATAAAAAAAGTAAGTTTTCCCGCCAAAGTCATCATCGGGAAGATTCACTTGACTTCATTAATTTGTACAGTTCGAACCGAAAAGAGACAAAACTAAGAGACACACAAAAAAGAGAACCCACTCCCACCCACCCCCACCCCCCTCCAACTGGCTTTATGGGAAGAGCCTGCATACCATGTATAAATCATACGTGAGACACGCTCAAGGGAATGATCACGTAATTGTTTGGGATAATCTTTAAAACAAGAACAAACTAATAAATTAGAACAAATACATAAAAAGACTGCAATCTCTGAACAAATACTAGCCCAGAGCCAAAAACATCGCCGTAATGAACCATCCATTTTAGTTTTTGCATATTTGTTACAGGGGCGTTATTCAAACAGTTTGTGTATTGAGACGTTATGTACCAAGGTTTATGCACCACAAGCCCTGTTCCTCGGCCTCAACACCAACCAAACAAACAGGCAAATACAATATAACAGTTCTAGACAGAACCGTCACAAACTCTTCATTGACGTATAGGTCTGTTTTTCTTTCAGATAAAATTAGTCAATGAGATGCTCTTGGATTTTATTTACAAGACATGTTTGAGGACGTGTTTTGAGTTCTTTGTATTCTTGTACATGTGGAACTATGACAGACACCCTGTTGTGATACGCAGACTATCTATAGTCTTGAATTATTGCTTTATCTTTAAAACAAGGAGTCAGTTATAGTGCAGAGTAGGATATCTTTGGGTGGCATTTAAAAGTTGTTAACTAACGACCGGTGTGCTTTGACGTAACGTTTCAACGTTTATTTTGTCAGTATATATCTGACGTAACGTTCAATGTCTATTTTGACAGTATATGTCTGACGTAACGTTTCAATGTCTATTTTGACAGTAGCCTATATGTCTGACGTAACGTTTAAATGTCTATTTTGACAGCATATGTCTGACGTAACGTCTCAATGTCTATTTTGACAGCATATGTCTGACGTAACGTCTCAATGTCTATTTTGACAGTATATGTCTGACGTAACGAGTCAATGTCTATTTTGACAGTATATGCCTGACGTAACGTCTTAATGTCTATTTTGACAGCAAATGTCTGACGTAACGTTTCAATGCCTATTATGACAGAATATGTTGAAAACGATGTCAGAATATACACGGAAACACGACGTCAAATAAATCGAAATGTTGGAATCGATACACTCTTCCAAATATCAGAATTAGGTAAGAATAAGGTCAAAGTTGATTTTTTCGTTCTTCACAGTTGCACTATACTCTTTTGTCTTGTTTGCCGTTAAAGGATTTATCGAAACGTCAATACTAATAGTAATGAAACATCGCGATTCGGAGTCACAAGCCGAATGTGAGTGTACCTCTTCAAGAACGTTTTTCAAACATATTAACCGTTGATGAAAGTATCAGAAATCCACCAGAACATTTCAAGCAATTATAACGATAACATAAATGCTATGTTCTAAGATCTTATAGATCGGAATGGGCCTAAGCCGGAAGTCTAAGCTGGTTCAAAATGGAGAAAATCATTTAACCCATATTACAGATGCAAGGCTGGTGTCTCAGTGCATGCAGAGTATAGTTACACGTCGTGAATCAGCTTTTTAACGAGAAGTTGCTTTTAACCGAGATAGAACAGTTTGTTCGACTGTTGGTACATTATAGTAACTGCTAATCACAAATCCGTTAATGCAACTTTTTACGTCACGAGAAATATGTGATTTACTGGAAGCTGTTTGCATAGATAGTTCATGAAAAAGGAGAGTTTTTGAAAAACGTATATTCTGTAAGGTGGCTTCGGTTGATATTTGATCAAATGGCACATTGATAGTATATAGGCAAAGTTTTGTTAATATTCGATTTTGATTCACAATCCTAAACATTCGGTTTCATTACTGTTAGCAGAAAATAATCCATCACTTTCAGAATCCTGATAAAACTTTCTAGTATTGAATTTTTGTTACAAATAAAAACAACGAAATTAGATGTGGTTATTATTAGCTTTTATTGATAATAATAACTGAAATTGAATAATATGATATATTACTATGGATAAAAGGTAATATGTTTTGCATGAGATAGACAATAATAACATCAGGTATATGAAAGAATTAACTTTTCACACAATTTTAGAAATTCAAAAATTCCAAAAGCCTCAAATCTATATTTGCTTGCACCATTGGTACTCAACCGCTTTGACATATAAGAAATTGAAAAAAAAGCCTTGAAATATTCTAATTTAAGTTTATCATTGGTTTATTTTAAGTACAGTACATAGACAATTTTGGTACAGTTAAAAATTAAAGACTGCCATATTTCATTTCAGGTATAAAAATATCGTTCTACAGCTCTTATCCAAACTTCGATACATATTTGTATTTGTTTAATGATATGTCATGGTAAACATTTATAATAATAAAAGACAGAAGTGCTAAAGTCGGACAGTTGCATATGAAAGAAGCCCATCACCCATACGTCACTGACTAATGCCCAGGTCCAGTTGCTCGAAAGACGATTCCGGTTGCTCTAAGCGCTATTAATTTTAGTCCGATATTAGATGACGCCATGCCATGTTGTAGGTCTATCTCTAGCCCGGTATTAGCATTTTAATCTGGTGTTAGCGGCTAATCGTCTTTCGGGTAACTGGATAAAACGTTAGAAATACAGAAGCTGGAGACGGATTCAAATTCACAAACGACAAAGATACGAGAAACTTTGGTTACAAGACATTTACCTTCTACGGTCGTCTAATAAATACTGCAAATCAAGGTTTTGTATCCGCCAAACATAACTGAAAAACCTAGATACAGAGTTCTGTATCTCTATAATCTACCATACCATGTAGCCTTACCGAAACCCGCGAAAAAAAGCTAAAGACAAGACTCGTGACTAATGTGAGCATAATCAGCAGTCCATAGTACACTATATATAGCTATAGGTAGCAATTCCTCAACTCTGCATCGTTAGGGTAAACTTTGAAGCTATTACATTTCCCGTGTTTTCCCAGTCGTCTGGTGTTTCCAAAGAAACAATATCCGTAACCATCTTAACTGTAGCACTAGCAGATAGACCTAACATTCACAGATATTGTATTCAAAGATCTCCGTCCAAACATGTGATAATTTAATAAAACGTCTGCGTCTGATGAAGAGGAAAATATACCTTTGCTTTCTAGTTTTTTCGCCTTTCTTTTTTTTTCTTCGCACGAATATATTCACCTAAGAAAACACCAACTTAAAACCAAAACACCCGGATTTCATATAAATAGTGCATACAGAGAAAGGTTAAAACAGACAAGAAAACAACATATTTTTCTCCAATTGATGACTAAGACCTGACGATGTCAGTTCGGTTGTGTATGTTTTTAATAACATCAAATAGAGAAAAACAAAGAGAAACAATAAGTATGACAAAATAATTATCAGTTAACTCACAAAATGATCATTTTTAATTTTGAGCACATTTTCACAATTTTTTTATATTATTGAATAAAGAATTAGCACTTAATTCCAAATGAATTGAATGAGTGAAGATAAAAGGAGTCTATGGGGACGTATAATCATAATTCTTCTTTTTTATCATCTGTTGGTGGTTGAGATGCCCCGTCGTCAGTTTTTTCAACCTCTTCGTCTGAAATTAGAAATAAGAACGAAAAATAAGGTTACGTTTTAGTTCATTTGGGCAAGAAGAACGTAGAATTGTCAACTACTGCAATTTCCAAACACCTAAATTGGATAGCAGCTAATAGTTTCAACTATGACACATTTTCGACCAAACTCCCATCTCTGAAAAACGACAGGATACGCAGGGCTAGTTTCGTGGTGTAAGTTTATTAAACCATCGTAAGGGTCTGCGGTACCTCCATGTACTGGGATTTCCAGACACAGTAGGAACGAAAAGGCGCATGAGAATCTTGTCAGGTCTTATATTTTTTTTAACTATCTAAGAAGAGACATAAAATAGATTTATTCGTTTGATTGGGGTTAAACGCCGTATCTGAGGTAATATCACTCATATGGCGGCGTGTCAGCTGGATGCATTGGTGAAGGAAACCATCATCGACACCACTGGCAAAACCCCCCCAAAACTAGACAGGACAATCACATGTACGCAATACAAAGACAACACAAACAGATCCGATTCATGTGACCCTTCAACTCCGAGAGCACAACAGCAAGCTCCCACTCAACACGACGCGACACATTTGATTAAAACCAGAAGCGGGCTTATCTCCATGCCTTACGTACCAAAGCTAGATGCTACAAAATGGCAGCGACATAAAAAGATAATGGATGCCGCCATATGGAGTCGCTCAACTGTTGTCTTTAAACATGCATGTCCTTATGTATCTTTACGGGTATAGAATGGAGTTGTAATAGTAAAAAAACAAAAAAAACAACGTAACTTTGCAATGTAAGCACTTAATGGAGACATTTTTTTGGTTGCCATGGTTTTTATGTAAACTGTTTAAACTGATTAATAAACAAACTTCAATTTTCAAATACATTTAATAGCTTTATTTGCTTAGAAGACAATTTCATTATGTGAACTTGTGCATCGTTAAATCATAAATACACGTACAAATTGAGTATCACAAAAGGTTGCTTAAAAATACACCTATAAAAAATATTAATCGAAACAAAGGATGAGTTAGAATTATCAATTAACACATTGGAGCTACAGTTTCTTATATACATCTATACACGTTTTGTGAGTGGAAAATTAATAAGTGAATACATATTTTTTTTTAAATTTGCATAAATGAACCCAAACACTGTTATTTTTTTCTTATAAACAATTAAACATTAATATATGCAATAACAACATATATCAAGTAGAGTAAACTCCAATAAAAGATACACACGAATACCTGGTGATTTTTGTCAAGAATGATATTGGTTTTAAAATAAACGGAAATATTAAATCACCATGTATCCATGTGTATCTTTTATTGGAGTTGTAAGTTTACAGTGGGAATATTTTAAATGCCACATGTATCAAACACGCCTCATACACTATTCAAGTTTTATCTTGACCATGCACCTGGAAGAATATTAACATACGGTTTAATAGCATTAATAATAGAACCTTAGATGATTTCAGTGCTTGCTCAAGGGCATTTCACTTATATGACGAAGGTATATTCCCGCAGTAAATAAACACAGGAACTTCTATGACATATGTGTTTTTCTATGTCTGAAAGGTAATCTTCCTCCCATGCTAAAAAAAAGACAACATTGTTACTCTCCAAATAAAATGCTCCTTAGCCAGAGGATCGATGGATTGGTTAGTTAGTGTTTTACGCCGTGCACAAGTTTATTTCAATTATATGACAGCGGTATATTCCAACAATAATTGACACAAGCACAACCTTAAAGTGTGAAATGTTTTGATAATGTTTGAAAGTAAAACAGTGCTAAAATACATTTACAGACAGCATTGCTACTCTCAAAACAAACTGCTCTTAGCCAGCGAGCTGTTGACATCATGTGTAAAAACAGTAAATGTGAAAACACGATAAAATACAGTCGTCTATTACACATTACACACGCAGTTAAATTGCATATACTTTTTATATAAGTGTTTGAATCTCAATAAACTGTCCTACATGGGAAAAAGCAGGTGAATCTAAGTAAATCTAACTTTGTACGCAATAATAATGAAGGATTTAAGTGAATATTTATTGAACACTTAAACGAGTCCAACATACAACTTCTACCTATTATAATTGATTGAATGAGGTTTTATGAAAATGATAGCAATTTCTCAATGCACATGAAATTGCACATTATGTGTGGATTTTAAAACCTGCTTAAAATGCGACCTACTTTATTATGACATTACATGACAGTATACAAATATTGCGTGTTTGAGAGTGTAACATAAAACAGCTCTCCACAATTGACATTCAACTCTTGCGATGAAAGTACCACACTCCAATCCATAGCGCAACAGTAGTACTACTATTGCATAACGTCAATATGAATTATGCATTGTCATATTATGTTTAATGCCACTTCACATGTTTTCTACCAATTAGAATTGTTGACAAAAAGTATAACAATGTGTTTTGTCCAACCATGGAAAGTAGAAGTGATGTACAACTCAAAATATGTGTCTGTTTCATTTGTTTGTTTGACAGCATAACAGCCAAATTGGCAACCAGCGAAACAAAATATTTTTTTATTTACAAATGGTTGGTAGGTTGTTTCTTTGCACTTTTAACTAGGTTATTTCACTCATATGACTTCAAACCACAAGATGGAAGACATGTCACGGACAGGCAAAGTAACCATAAGACAAAGTATGGAGATTCGTGTGTAACGTGATAAAACATGAGTCCAAGCTGCTCCCTAGTTCAGGGAGCACCAGGTCAGAGGGAGCTCCCCCCCCCCGCCCTAAACGTTTATAAAAAGCAGTTTAAAGTTGGTAAAAAAAACCCCATAAATAATATGAACAGATAATAACGAATACAATATGTTTTTAACCGAAACTCCTATCATTATTGTACTATAACTTGAAAACATAATGAGAAGTAAAAATATTATTTTTCTATATACCTGTCGTAAAATTAAACGATTTGAATAAATGGTTTGAATAAGGAAGGTGGGGGCCAAAAATAGCGACATAAATACATTTTTTGTTATTAAAATGAACATCTAGTAAAACTCATTTGTCTTTTGCAATTTTTTTCATTCTGTGAACACCATACTTAAGGAAATTCCACTCACATAACAGATGTTTCCTAGTGGTTTTTACATTGATGTATTAAATAATTGGTGTTGAATGCTGTGCTCAAGAGTAATTCACATATATGATGATATATTCAAACTTCAACCATAATTTCTGGGCTGCGGCAGCCAGAAAATGTGAAGTGTTTTGTTCTGTTTAAAAATTAGTTGCTAAGACTTAGATGGTACATTTTTGTACATGTACAAGTCTGCTTGAACAAACTGTCACCAAGTTAACCAGAGAGTGAACTGTAATTATCTGTTTAGGTATATACACATTACACATTGATATTTACACACCGGTACTCAGACCTTCAAATTTAACATGTCCTGAGAATCACTCATCTTCTTTGTTTTGTTTAATATCCAGATGAGTCATTTCCACAAAGTTTATCTACAGGGGTTTTGTATTGTTGTGAGAACTAACAAAGGAGAATGTAGGACAGCATTTAGCCGAGTTAAAGTCCTCAACACACATGAAACCTTGCATAGGTACACCATTTCTGTAAGCCCTAATTCACAGAAAGGCACAACATAGTTAGAAAACTCCTCTCACTGAAAGGGATTCCAAGCTATCAGGAACTAGAGCTGTACTGCAATGCCTTTGATATGGGGGTTTGTGTAAGCCTGTTTGATTGGGGTTTAACACCGGACCAAAGTTATGTCTACCATGTGATGGCCTGCCCGCCCAATGGGTGAATGAAGAAAACCAATTAAGAGACAGGACAAACTAATTGGCTAAGTGATGTCCCTTTGATCAGTGAGCACCAGGGCATCAGTGAGCTCCATGGGCAAGGAATACAATAGGATTGTTTAGAGTGAAGTGTAGGGATTTGATTTATAGCTAACTACATGTATATCTGAATTGATATTGTTATTATCTGCGTGGCTAGATATAGGGTAAACAATAAATCTTGTCAACCAGATTATATTGAAAACAAAAGTTTGAATTAGTCATCACAAAGTATGTTGTTTTGAATATATTACGGTTAACAAGACTTATTGTTTAGTGTATAGTCCGAACTATGAACAACATCAGCAATACTCTTTACAAACAACAGCCACAATGAACCATTTATCAGGTGTGAAAAACCCACAGTCCTCAATCAGAGTCTATCTTAGACCGTCTGTGATTGTCAACCAAAGGACTGGTTGTTTACAGCTGTATTATGTTAAATTACATACTTTAAAAGCCAAAAACTATAATAAAAAAAATTCTACCAGGAAAAGTCACCTTGAGTTGCCAAGACCATAGAAACTCTTGCTTTTGTTTAAGTGTTTGGTATTTTGTACTGTTACTGAAGACAGGGATAGTATCAATAACTAGACATAGTTTTATTTGCCATATTTTTTTCTCTGTCAAGCAAAGGAACCTAGGTGACCTATGAATGGATGAACCTTAGGAAACCATAGGGGGACGCCATCCGGTCACTTTGCAAAAGAAATCGAGTGAACCATGTCAGAGTGGAGGAAACAGGCTGAACTATGAGGGATACCATATTGATGCCTTGGACTCACTGTCTGGAGGAAGCCATGGGTTGAAAACTGGTTAGCCAAAGGTGGAGGAAACTGGTTAGCCAAGAATGAAGGTAACTGGTTAGCCAAGAATGGAGGAAACTGGTTAGCAAAGAGTGGAGGAAACTGGTTAGCCAAGAGTGGAGGAAACTGGTTAGCCAAGAGTGGAGGAATCTGGTTAGCCTAGAGTGGAGGAATCTGTTCAGCCTAGAGTGGAGGAATCTGGTCAGCCTAGAGTGGAGGAAACTGGTTAGCCAAGAGTGGAGGAATCTGGTCAGCCAAGAGTAGAGGAAACTGGTTAGCCAAGAGTGGAGGAAACTGGTTAGCCAAGAGTGGAGGAACTGGTTAGCCAAGAGTGGAGGAAACTGGTTAGCCTAGAGTGGAGGAATCTGGTTAGCCAAGAGTGGAGGAAACTGGTTAGTCAAGAGTGGAGGAAACTGGTTAGCCAAGAGTGGAGGAAACTGGTTAGCCAAGAGTGGAGGAAACTGGTTATCCAAGAGTGGAGGAAACTGGTTAGCCAAGAGTGGAGGAAACTGGTTAGCCAAGAGAGTAGGAAACTAAACTTGCCAGGAAGGAAGGACTTGTAGTCACCGTGGCTAAAGTATGGTTCTGCATGTAGCCACCACAGGTTGTCTAGAACCAATGAGCAACACGGTCAAATGATTTAATAGATTTACCGTCAGATTTACTTGACAGAGCAAAAATAAATGGCAAAAAAAACTATGTCTAGATATCAATAGTATTTAAAAATGTATACAGAGTTTCTCTGTTAATCTTTTCGCTTACGAACACATTTTATTGGAGATACATAAACTACAGGCAAGATGGAGCCTTGTACCAATGCTCTGTAGTAAGTAATCAACCGTTTTCATCAGATTTCTCATCTAACCTTTAATCTATTTCATATGATCAAAATGGGACGCGAATGTATAGACATAAGCTCCCACTAAAAAGCCTAAACTACCGGTCATTAACACATTCCCTTGAGATACCTTCCCTGATATACCATACAGAACCATTACAACATTAAACATTAGCATACTAGGGGCCTCATTTTCAGATTTTTTCTTCTTCTTTTTTGTCTTTTTACCACTTTTTGAAGTGCCTGTACTCTTTTTCTTTAGTTTCCCACCATTCTTAGCTTTCTTAATCTTTGGATCTGAAAAATTTAAGCACACAGCAGACAAGTTCAGTTTTAAAAAATAAACTTGGCCAAAAAAGTATACTAAACAATATTTTGAAATTTGGTCAAAAAGATTTTTTGTTGTAAATTTGAAATGTTGAAATAAATTTTGATTGGTTGGATGGAAATGCATGGAATAGAAACACATTTACAACGACAACAAAGATACTACAAAATGAACTTGTCTACTGTTACTATAATGAAACTACATGCATACTGTCTTTACCGGTCACATACAATTTTATCATGCCAATAACGTGCTAGACTACCGTTTAAGACCTCATGCGTTCACATGATGGGATGAATTGATTCCGATTATTAAATGAAGTAACATGTTTTGTTTGTTTGATTGGGGTTTAACGTCGTACTCAAGGGTATTTCACTTATATGACGACGGAATGTCCACTTCACACTGTTCCTTGCCCTTTAATGGTGCAAACCACTACGCCACGACCACGACCCGAAGTAGCAGTAAATCATTTGGGAACACATGTGATTTAATGACTTGGTCCAATCAAAAAAGCAGGATTCTATTATTCGACTAATCAAAAGCGACTTTGGGACTAGTTGTCTGGACTTATCACATCATGTGACATACACTTTGAGCATGTCTCTATTAAAGAGACTAAGAGTGTTATCCCAAATGAACAAAAATACTAGTACTGTCAATTATAAACAAGGGAAGCAATGTTTCCTATCCCTCTATATTAATCCCAGATAAAATATAATAATTGTGTTGAGTTGAAATCACGAGGATTACCATTATATAAAAAACAACTGACACTCTTGATCAAGGGCTTGGGCAGAGGGGTGTACACCCATCCTTTGAACACCCTGAAGTGAACAATTGCCTCATTTGGACAGCATGTTTTGAGAAACTTTAACATTCAGGAGATAGGGAAACTGTAAAACTTGGACACCCAGTTACTTGAAAAGTGAAACAAAATGACCATTTTGGACACCATGGTTTTGATTTTCGCTTCAATCAATACAAAATAATATCAATGCAAATAATAGCTCTGATGGTGATACATTGGACTATATTCAGGGAAAATCTAGATAAATTATTCACATAACACATAAACATGCTTGGATTGTTTGTTTATAAACTATAATTACTGTCTAGCTCACACATTTTGTAAACTTCAAATAAGCAGTCATTTTTACAAGTGTGCTGTTACAGTGTAAATCTTGACAATACAGTAAGTTGTTTTACTTGTTTTTCTAAAAAAAATAGCAATTTGTGTCAGACTAAGTGTAAAAAATAAAACTTGTTACAATTAACATCCACTATCTCTTATCCATGCTATCTACTAGTTTTCCATATAAAAGTGAATACAAATAATGTATTTGGAGAAAAGTGTTATTTGACAGATTTCCGCTATTTCTAGCTTCAAATGATTTACGTAGTAGCCGTGGGAGAAGTGCATAGTTTTGGTTCAACTTGGCGATGCCCATTGATTGGATGAAACAAGTGTTCAAATCTTGTTCACTCCTATCTCTCTATATTTCAGTTGACTAATTAGCAGCCATTCATGTGTTTGGCTAACACAGTTTAAAATAATTAACATAAGCAACACTTTACTTTTAATTGGACGACACAGGTGAATTAATTTTTTGTTTGTTTGATTGGGGTTTAACATCGTACTCAAGGGTATTTCACCTATAGGACGATGGATTATCCACTTCACACTTTAACTTGCCTAATTATGGTGGAAAACCCCCGCGATTGCCTGCGCCACATCATGTGAATCACTCATATACCTGATGGTACATCGAAGTAGGATTAGTAAGCTTTCACCCACATGATGGCATGCCAGCCCAATGTGTCATGGAAACCACCATCAACACCACTGGCAACAAACAACAACAAGGCAGGACAAATACAGGACAATCAAAGGACGCAATACAAAGACATCACAAACATATCAGCTTCATGTTCCCCTTTAAAGCGCTACTCCGGGCTGCAATAACCCCTATATCAGTTGAAAGGTTACCTTTAAATATACTGAAATATGGCATCGACTTATCGTTTATTAATTTTATCAAATAACCTGAGGGTTACA
>JAVFBX010201584.1:0-12576 GCA_034783855.1 Mopalia kennerleyi | reverse complement strand
TTGTCTCCGTCGTCATATAAGTGAAATACCCTTGAGTACGACGTTAAACACCAATCAAACAAACAAAACAAACAAATATTTCTATCCCCAACATTGTATTTTTCAGTACATTCCACAGAGTTTAAGGGTGTTTTTGTCAGCCAATCAGTGACAGTCGGGCTCAGTGACGTTTTGTGTGCTAACCAAATGTCGCGTTATGATCTGATCTGTCTACAATTCAGTTGAATAAATACATGTACATGTGTATTGGCCTACTGGACATCTATTATATGTTTGGCTAACAAAGTTATAAACACTACAAGCAAGATTTGTTGTCCCCTGTAATCGTGTTGTAACATTTTATGGTACACTTATCATACAAAGTCCTGATTTTTAACTCACAACTCTCTTTTGGCTAAGGATTATCTTTGTCTTTCAATTTGTACACATTTTGGCAGATTATATCAGTAGAACAGAAGAGTTCTAATCAATGGTGTTTAACAGATGAAGGGAATGCTGTCGTCCAAAACGGGAGTCATGAGGCGATGGTTTATGAAGCTATACCACCGGAGGGGATGTTACAGGCAGAACTTATGGTGAGTAAACAAGGATTGATAGAATATCAACCCCTCAAAATCAAGAAAAACTCAATTTTAGATGAAAAATATTCAATATTTCCCCTTTTCATACACAAATATTTATTGTTGGAATACACCGCCATCATATCAGTCAAATTCCCTTAAAGGGAAAGACAACTGTTTTTCGACCTAAACTTATTATTTTTATTGCATATTTTCAAAGACAAACACAATCAGTTATCTTTCCCTTTAAGTAGGGCATAGACCACTAACCAATCAATCAATCAATCAATTTACAAATATAAAATTTTTGATAGAAATACATGTATAATTCCATCCTGGGCTGTTATTTAAATAGTCATACATAGGGTTTTCACCAAAAATCTGTCAAATCAGTTTTGTAGTGAGTCAATGTCTATATCGATACTACATGTATGATCATTTGAACAGCTGTAACATGCTCTGGTCTTGCTTGACCCCTTGGGTTGAAAATTAAACAATTTCTTAACCCCTGTAATTTAATGTTAAACATTCAAACTTTACACCGATTAAGCTCAGTTGTGAGCTATGAAGAAAGTGCTGAGGTCTGAGGATGAATGGGATTATCACAGCACACTAGTCTCCAACTTAGTTTGTTTTCCTCACATGTTGATTTGCAGTTCCAGTTACCAATTTTGCTTCACTATTCATATAACTTGCTGTCCCCTTTGGAGAGTTTTCCTATCTCCTGCATGTTAAGGTGTCTTAAAACAGGGTGTCCTAAAGAGGCAATTGTCCACTCCAGGGTGTCCATTTGGACAGGTGTCTGCCTAAGCCCTTGTTTCCACCATTATAAGGCAAGGAACAGTGTGAAGTAGACCATCCATCTTCATATAAGTGAAATACCCTTGAGTATAACAAAGTAAACCAAGATGGATTGATTAGAAACTAATTATTCTCCTGACAGGGTTGTTTGTCAGCATGTTATTTTTCCAGGGAGCGGCTTGACATAAAATTGGGTAAGAAAAGAAAAAAAAACATTGTAAAAAAGCATTTTGACATTTTCAATGTTTCGACTTTAACCAAGAGATCACCAGGAGGTAATGGGTTGATTTTATTGAGTAAAAACTAGATCAATGAATAATTCTTGTTATTTCTTCTTTCAATTTCTAACGCCTACTTTGATGTACCGTTCACAGGATCGAGTACGCCTGTCGACCCTCAGGTATATGAGGGAGTCACAAGAAATGGCTCCGGCAATCGCGGGGGTGGTTTTTCCTAGGTTTCCTCCCATTTTTCCACCATAATACGGAACGGAACAGTGTGAAGTGGACAATTTGTTGTCAAATAAGTGAAATACCCTTGAGTACGACGTTAAACAAACAAATCCAGTGAGCAGCTCGACATAAAATCTGGAAAGAAAAGAAAAAAAACATTGTAAAAAAAGCATTTTGACATTTTCAATGTTCCGACTAACTAAGTGATCACCAGGAAGTAATGGGTTGATAATATTGAATAAAAACGAGATTAATGTATATAATTTTTATTTCTTGTTTCAATTTCAGAAAACTGTACCTAATGCTAAGATAGGTTTCAGTAAAGCAATGTCAGCAGGCTGGATATCAATGGATAAAAAATCTGAGGGTGGCCCTAAAGTTTTCAGAAAGGTACTATAAGTTCAGATTAAGAAGATTAAACTCTTGTTTCGAAAGGATCTGATTGCGTTTGGAACGTCTAATGGATTTTTCTGGGTCTCTGAAAAGGCACTTCGGTTGTGTCATCTTCGTTTTGTGTCATGTGATTTGTCTCACGTGTACCTGTACTCATTGATTAGTTGGGAGCTGTGGCTTAGTGGTTAGCGAGTGCGCTTACTAATCCTATTTTGATGTACTGTTCACAGGATCGAGTGCTTCTGTCGACCCTCAGGTTTATGAATGAGACACACGATGTGGCTCCAGCAAGCACTGGGGTGGGGTTTTTTTTTATGAGGTTTCCTTCTGGTTTTCCACCGTAATAAGGCAAGGAGCAGTGTGAAGTTGACAATCTGTTGTCATATAAGTGAAATACCTTTGGGTACAATGTCAAACCCTAATCAAACCAACAAACAAACAGAGCGTTCTTCTGTTCTCTGTAGTCCGTCTGTCGACCCTCAGGTATATGAATGAGACACACGATGTGGCTCCAGCAAGCACTGGGTTTTTTTTGTTTTTTTTAAGAGGTTTCCTTCTGGTTTTCCATCGTAATAAGACAAGGAGAAGTGTGAAGTGGACAATCCATAGTTACATAAGTGAAATACCCTAGAGTACAACATTAAATTCCAATCAAATCAACAAACAAACAAACAAAGCGTTGTGCTATTCTCTGTCTAAGTGTTTATTCACGTCAGATGCATGCCCTATTATACCTAGCAATTATACCACAAATCAACCAACTGATGAGCCAAACAGCTAGCTTCTTTTAAGTTGGCAGGCATCACACATAAATAAAAACTGTGGTAAGTCCGGAAGTCATTTTCAGTTGGTTTTAATTCTGCTCTTTTTTTTGTAAAAGATAAAACCCTTCCCGGGAAACTAACATTTTTTCCACCCATGGTTTTGGTTTTGTCATTGTCCTGTGTTGACTCTGTTTGTTGCTTGTGGTCTCAAGAGAAGATAACTCCATGCATTTGACTGGCACGGCGCCGCTAAATAACCTTAACTTGGGTATTAAACCCGATTCAAACAAACAAGTGTCCTTGTAAGTGTGTACTTTGGGGGTCGTTGCGCACCCACTCACATGAGTGACAAAAACCTGATTTTGTCATAAAACCCAAGTTGAATAAATAAGCAAAACGATGTGAGTGGATATCCAAATAGTCATATTGTCTACAAAATTCAGCCCTACACAGCTTGGTGCGGAAAGTAAGGTACCAGTATTGGGTGGTCAGTATTCCCTGACTATATGGTGCCGTGCTGTGCCGTGGTAACATCAACAGTAAAACGCCAGGTATGCGGTAACCAGTTTATAACTTAATGATTACCAGTCTGCAGCTTTGGTTAAGTGGTTAGGGTGTGCGCTTACTAATCCTACTTCCATGAAGCACTGTGAACAGGAATAACAGGATCAAGTCCGTTCATGGACCATCAGGTATATGATTGAGTCACACGATGTGGCTCCGGCAATCACCGGGGAGGGTTTTACGAGATTTCCTCATGGTTTGCCACTGTAATTGAGCAAGGAAGAGTATGAAGTTGACAATTCGGTGTCATACAGGGGAAATACCCTTGAGTACGATGATAGACCCCAATCAAACAAACAAACAAACAAAGATTATCAACATCCCCCTGAGGTGTTTCTCGAACTGTTAGTTATAGAATGTGAACATTTGGCTGTGCAGGCTGTGCTTCATCTTCCCGAGGCAAGGCAGAAAAGAAGATCGTCACATTAAGCCTCTCTTCCTTTCTTACATTGCCTCCAAAGGCGATAAAACATGAGTAGGCTAGAGTTGACCATGGCTACTTTTGGATGACCTCTCTTTACCCTACCCAATCAGATTGGGGCTTTCTTAGAATAAGAAAGAGACGGCCTAAACACATGACGACAAGTAGGCTATTTTTGTAATGAACATGCATGATAGAAGTACCAGTGTCGTCAATCACATGAGTGAAATAACCTCAAGTACATTGTTAATCACCAAGTTAACACAAGATCTGATAAGCTGGTTATCAATTGAATGTCGGAGTTTGAGAATAATAATAATAATTGTGATGTCAAACCCCAATCACATGCGATATGAGTGAAATAACCTTATATATCATCTAAAACCACTTATTATTAAGAAACCTGTTCATATAAGTTCCATATTTATTTTTTGCAAAGGTACTGGTACTGTATGCCTTTTAAAACATCTGATATCTGCTACAGGCTGTTTAATCTATATGTGTGTGAGTGGCATTGGTTGATCTCTGTATCTCTGAAATACTAATTTGTAGACTGATGTATTCATAACCCATGCCGAATATCTTGTAAGCTATATTTTATACACCATATTAATGGCCATTACCTTCTCTCGAGATGCCCATAGGTTACCCAAAACACAACTCGAGATTAAGGTTTATTAAGAAACTTGTCTCTGGGAGTTAACTACAACATAAGATGATTTATCGATTTTAATTGATCTACATCCTGTGCCAGTGTGATTGCTTTTAGAAATTAATGAGCGGCAGGGATTAGCAAATCACTAGGCGGTTAATAGCCATTGTGTTTGATGCATAGCGCAAACTGGATTGGGTTGAATATTACATTAGATACTTTCAGACAAAATCATGCGTGTCCACCCCTGGAAAGTCATTCGACCATGCGACCGTGGGTCGCGTGAAATCATACGTCTGGCGAGAAATTTAAATAATAAAAAAACAAACAAAAATATATTTTTTTAAATTTTGTTTATTATAATTTTGAATAAAACCCACTTCAATATTGATGACCAGCCGAAAAAATTGAATTTATCGCATAAAAGTAAATCCTATAATACATGATGTTTAAGATTTTTTTCGAACCATAATCGCCGTATGTAGAATCTGGTGAGAAATTTTAAACCTGAAAATTAGTGGTCGCAAGAAATCCACAGCCACGGTGAGCATGTGTCGACCCTCTGGTTTGTAGGTGAGTCCCACTTTGTGGCTCCAGCAATCGCTGGTGTGGTTTTTATGTGGATTCCTCTCAGTTTTCCACCATAATTTGTGAAGGTACAGTGTGAAGTGGAACATCCATCGTCATACATGTGTGAAATACCTATTAATGCAAAATTAAATCCAATCAATCAAACAAATTAATATATTGTGATAACTTTGATTAATCTAATTAATTTCATTGTTTTTTCCTAATTACAGTCCTACGGTGGTTTTGTAACCGCTCATGTTCTGGGTCGAGCATCTGACGTCTTTAAGTGTGGAATCTCTGTAGCCCCTGTGACAGATTGGCGATACTATGGTAAGACTGAAGTGTTTTACACTTTTGTTGATGTAAGTAGAAGGAGGAAGGGTAGCTTTCTGTTGCCCTGGTGCTCTCAGAGCTGAGGGCATAGTCTTAGCTAGATTTACAGGCAGAAATTCTTAATTTTAACTTAAGAAAGATAGGAAAATGCACAATTTTGACGGGAGAAATTCCTCAAAATAGAGATTTCATTTATGACAGGCAGATTTCGAATCCTATCTGAGACACATACAAAGAGGCAATGTGACCTGTTTATGTCTTTGCTTTGTTGCAAATGAAATAAACTCGTATTCAATTTGTCTATGTGATATCAAACGATCATCAAATCATTATTTTATTTAATTTTGGATAATCAAGATAAGGTTACTCAAGGAGTTAACTTATTGATACTGGTGCGAGACCATTAATATTGAGCCGGAATTTCTTTTTTGTGTAGATTTAAATGCACTTAGAGTAAGTTTAGTTTGTGTTTTAGAAGCACATCCATATGTATATGAAGTTATTATATATAACTTTATTTTTAACTATATTTTATACACCATATTAATGGTCATTACCTTCTCTCGAGATTACGGTTTATTAAAAAACTTGTCTCTGGGAGTTCTCTAGAACATAAGATGATTCATCGATTTTAATTGATCTAAATCCCTGTGCCAGTGTCATTGCTTTTAGAAATATTTGAAGTTATTTATATTGAAGAATTTGACTGTGTCTGTTACCAGATAGTGCCTACACCGAGCGTTACATGGGGACGCCTAAACCGGAAGATAACTTTATTGGATACAAGGTGAGATTAAAAAGCAAAACTGATAAACTTCATTTGATATTAGGTGAGATTAAAAAGCAAAACCGGTAAACTTCATTTGATATTAGGTGAGTATAGAAATAAAAACAGGTAAACTTCATTTGATATTAGGTGAGAATAGAAATAAAAACAGGTGAACTTCATTTGATATTAGGTGAGTATAGAAATAAAAACAGGTAAACTTCATTTGATATTAGGTGAGTATAGAAATAAAAACAGGTAAACTTCATTTGATATTAGGTGAGTAAAGAAATGAAAACAGGTAAACTTCATCTGATATTAAGTAGGTGAGTATAGAAATTAAAGCAGGTAAACTTCATTAGATATTAGGTAGGTAAGTATAGGAATTAAAACAGGTAAACTTCATTTGATATAAGGTGAGTATAGAAATAAAAACAGGTAAACTTCATTTAATATTAGGTGAGTATAGAAATAAAAACAGGTAAACTTCATTAGACATAAGGTGAGTATAGAAATAGAAGCAGGAACATGTAGACTAGTAAACTTCAGAAAAACATTTCATTGGATATTAGATACAAATAGAAATAAAAGCAGGTAAACTTCATTGGATTTAAGTTGAGTATAAAAATTAAAGCAGTTCAGTACTTAATTTTAAGTACTCTACTTAAAATGTTGTTAAATTGGCTTTATTTTCTTTTTAGCAATCAAATGTAAGTCGGCTGGCTGATATGTTCAAGAAGTCCTCCTTCCTCTTGGTGCATGGTACTGGAGATGGTAAATATTCTTAATTCTATTCACTTTCACTTTCACTTAGACGTTTTGTGCCAGTTTTAATCCAAAGCTATCTGATTAAACTTAGATCCAAAGAGCTTACCAAGTTTTGCTTGTCTCTATTATTACTGGATACAAAGGCTTACCAAACGCTGTCAGTTGGTTGCCAAATTGACCAATCACACGGCTGCTGCTCAAAATCAGGTTTGTGAATGCTGATATTGAATTTCTGAAGAGCTGGAATTTACAGACCACTTATTCTTACAATTGTCCACATGGCTGGTCTTACAACAGGTATCCAGCTTATAGCATACTATAATTAAACACGGCCCGTGTCCGTGGCGTAGTGGTTAGAGAGTGCGCTCTCTAATGCCTACTTCGATGTACTGTTCAGGGAATCGAGTCCGCCTGTCGACCCTCGGGTTTATGAGTGAGTTCCAAGATGTGGCTCCGGCAATCGCGGGGTAGTTTTTACGAGGTTGCCCCTCTGTTTTCCACCATAATAGGGCAAGGTGCAGTGGACAATCTGTCGTCATATAAGTGAAATACCCTTGAGTACGACGTTAAACCCCAATCAAACAAACAAAACTAATTTAACAATACATCATAACTTACCTTAAAATCCATTTCCCGAAATCACCTCCAATTTCATCCATGACAAATCCTTACTTTTTTGTTGTTGTGACAATATTACAGCATGTATTTGAACAAATTTATGTTTTATGACAAATTTTAATGCTTTCCAACTGAAAAATTCATCTTTTGGCCCTCAGACACAATTTACAAGTTTTCTAAATAGCTTCTAAAGTATTAATTTTATGGACGAAAAATAGAACATTAATTGTCCAACAGAGTATAACAAAATTGAACATAACACTTCACATAATGGTTGTGTTGCTGTTCATATTGAATGTTTACTGCTGTCATAGAAGGGAAATATCCTTCAAGGATTACTTTCAAATAGATTTTTCCTGCTTTAAAATGCTTTGAATCGTTCATAGGTTTCAGTTTTAGCGTAGTTTTGTTACACACTGCCTGCGCTCCGCCAGCAGAACGTACAGGCAGATGAACTAGACCCAGGCACATATGCATAATTGGTGAAAGCTCAGCGGCCACGTGACCTGTTGACATCACTGAGAGAACTCAAAAAAATTTTTCCTATAGTCTACAGTTTAAATCATGTTTACTGTACATTGATTCGAAATTCTCCATAACTGCATAAATCACTGGTCTTCCCGTGGTTTTGCAATTTTTTGTGCAAATTGTTTGCACTTTTTTTATATATGATACGTGAAATACCCTTGAGTACAACGTTAAACCCCAATCAAACTAACATACAAACTCAGTTTATTGTGGGATAAAGAGAAGTGGACACTCGGTTATCCACTGTTTCCAAGGCTTTCAACAAAGGCTGAAAATGGAGTTGAAACACCTCTTTAAAAATTACCAGCCCTATAAATCCATGCTTTTTTTTAATCTCATCAACAAATATCTTGCACACGATGTGGCTATGGCATCGTGGTTTCCTCTCGGTTTTCCACCATAATATGGCCAGGAACAGTGTGAAGTGGACAATCCATCAACATAATACCCTTGAGAACGATTTTAAACCCAAATCAAACAAACAAATATCTTATTTTCGTTATTTTGGGATAAGACTTTCTTAGTTTGAACAGATTCTAGTTCAGAAAATTTTGCAGATTGAGACCCATCCTGGAATCGAACCCACTACCCTCAGAGTTAGGCACTGAATCGCCAGCAGTAACCGCCGGCCACCTAGACCACTCGGCAAATATCTTCTTTTTTTTTTTTTTCTTAGGTTTTTCTTTCTCAGATATTTTTTTAAGGGAATTTTGACCTGGAATTATCAGATGTAATGATTCTGTGTTTGTGTTTTCAGATAATGTACATTTCCAGCACTCGGCTCAGCTAATCCGGGCGTTAACAGAAGCTGATGTGTATTTCAGGCTACAGGTAAGTGCTTTAGTACTGAAGAGTGGGGTGAAGTTGGCCACTTTGCATTTTTTATTTTCTCAATAAATTGCAGCCTTTAGTCTGTATTTTTCATGTCCCTCAGAGAACCCTGTTCTGCAATCTAAAATATATTCAATCAATCAATCTCCTCAAAATTTGGGTCGTATGTTTGTAGGCACCATAGAGTGGGGTGAAGTTGGTCACTTTCCGGTTTTTTTTATTTTCTCAATAAATTGCAGCATTGAGTCTGTTTTTTTTCATGTCCCTCAAGGCAACCGTTTCTGCTTGGACCAATTTGGATACATGAAAAATGCAGACTAAATTCTCGAAATAATTAAAAAATAAAAAATAAAAAGCGGCCAACTCCCTGTTAGTTATACCCTACTAGGAAGTAGTCATGGGGTATATAGCATGCCAAATGTCCGTCTGTCCAGGCGTCCGTCTGCCACACTTTGCTTTCCGGAGCATATCTCAATAAATGCTCAAAGTTTTTTTTACCAAACTTTATATTTGCTTCAATCAGGTACTAAGGTTGTGCCTTTTGATAATTTTGCATCTCTATAGCGCATACTTAAATTGCATATTGCAATCTTAAGGGTCAAATGTTAATGTGCAATGCGTTTAGTTTCCGAAGCCTATATCAAGAACTGTTCAATATGTTTGTTACCAAACTATGTGCCTTTTATTATTTTTAGCGCATACCTAATTTGCATATTGCAATCATCAAGGTCAAATGGTAAAATGTGCAATATGTTTGCTTCCTAGCGCCTATCTAGAGAACCATTCAAAATGTTTTTACCAAACGTTATATCCCCTTCAATCAGATACTTAAGTAGAAAACATCAGTATAGTAAACTATTTTTTTAAAAATTGTGGGAGAGATGACCCTCCCTTGTCGTGAACTGATAACGTTACTCTGTCGTCATAACATCATTACTCAAATATCCCGTAGTGGGCTGGCACGCCATCATATGAGTGAAATAACCTTAAGTACGATTAAAACTCCAATCAAACAAGTGGGTGGTTAGAGGGAGCTTCGTGTTGCCCTGGTGCTCTCGGAAGGGAACAGGAAGCCGATGTGTTTGTGGTGTCTGTATTGCATCCTGTTGTTGTCCTGTATTTGTCCCGTCTTGTCTTTGTTGCAAGTGGTGTGGCGGGTGGTTTCTTTCACCCATGCCGGATGAGTGTGTCGTCATATAAGTGAAATATAAGTGTTAGTTTTCAGGGTTTTTTATTTTATTGCATTTTCAGATTTACACGGATGAGCATCATGGCCTTAACCGGGGTAACACAGGGCGTCATTTGTACGAAACTATGGAAGATTTTCTCCAGGAATGCTTCACTGGAAAGTCCAAACAATTTGAGCAAAGAGAAGACGCTGCCCAAGTGTCCAACAAACAAGAGGATATCTCAGAATAGATTCAAATATCATACTTAAATTTTAAGCAAAAAATTCAAGATCATTATTCATTAGAGGTTGACACGAATTGGAAAGTTGACACGAATTGGAAATTAAACACTTGCTGAAAATGGACATGAATTGGAAAGTTGATACGAATTGGAAATTTGACACATGCTGAATGTTGACACGAATTGTAAAGTTGACACGAATTGGAAATTAAACACTTGCTGAATATGGACATGAATTGGAAAGTTGACGAAAATCAGAAATTTGACACAAATTGGAAAATTGACATGAATAGGAGATTTGACATTCATAAGAAATTAGCACAAACAGAAAAGTTTGAAAATAGACTAAGGGAAGAATAAGGTGCAGCTCAATTTTCAATAAGCAAAAGGATAACTCAGAATAGGTATAAATACCACATTCAGGTAATTGAAGCCGACACCCATTGGACATTACAGCGCATCTGGAACTCAATGCTAGTTGGGAATTAACAAGAATCAGAATTTTCCCATTTATTAGGAAATGCCACGAGTTGAAAATTGAGCAGAGAGGAGACTTCACACGAGTCTGAAAATTTGACCTGAATTAAAAATTTGACACTTACTTGAAATTGGCACCAATTGAAAAGTAGACTCGAATTGAAAATTGATCAAAGAGAATATGCAGTGGGAGTGTTCAATACCCATTGGTATTGGACATTTCACCTGAATTGGTAATTGGCCTGAAACTACATGATTTACTTTACCTGATGATTTTGCCAAGAAAAGGTTAGATTGAAAAACGAAGATTTGATGTTGTGGCTGAGGATGGGTTGCCTAATAATCAGACAGAAGATGCATTAAAGCCGACATGTAACATAATGAATTCCAGTTTTTTTTATTTTATGACATTTGTCAATGATAAAAGAGTTAATATATATCATTAATAATTATTTTGCATTCAGAATTAACACAGAAACGTAATTTAAACATTTAATTAATTTGACCTAGTTTTTTCATTTCCACAAACCTTACATGATTATCGTTCTTGATTATGACGTCATATATGACCAATCACGGCTTTAGACTATGTATGTCAGTACAAAATCAAGCAAAGAAAGCGACTCTGATATCCCGATTACACAACTTACATAACCCCAGACCGTTTTGAGGCCAAAGTGGACGCCAATGCCGAGCCATAACTTGACAAAAATATCGCAGAAACCCCTATATTCACGTCCAGCGAGTCTGCAACATGCAGTGTTTCGTGTCCCATATCATGGCATATCTTCGCTAGGTCTGCCAAATCTCGCTGACAGATGTACCAAGGCCTATTATAGCTGTTTGTACAAATGTCAAAACTATACACTTGTGGATAAAATGACACCAAGCAAGCTCCAAACTCAAGTCTTAAAACAGCGAAGCATTTGACCGGTAAACTACATGTTTTTTCAAGTAATGTTAGCTGGAGAATACGATTACTGATTATATTACAGAACGAAAGTTGACAACACGGTTATGTCGAACAGTCGCAGTCCTACCATTTTATCGGTCGATTAGAAATGATAGAAAAATTCATAGCCGCCGAGAATAAGAAAATTAAAAATCACAGTTAATTTTCAGCAGGCACATATTATAGTTCAAGATAAAACTGCTTACAAAAGAACATTATTTTATGCGCCTATCTATACGTATTTTAACCAGGTATCAGCTTATCCCTAATTTGCCTAAATGACGTCTTACCTTCCCCATTTTCTTTTGGCCATGTTATATGTCGGGAATCAGCCTGATATTATAACATGGCCAACAGACGTAATTTGGGGCTAGGGTCAGCTATAGTATGTTACTACATACGGATTGCAGTTATAACTGTACATATACAGAGCTGACATGATGTCGAAGATATTCTAGATATAAAACACTTGATATATTTTAATTTCATATTGCAGGTACACCTTTATTGTTTTGGACATGGGATCAGTGCGGAATCCATGAAATAGTGAGAGAAAAAAACATAGTCCATCATACATAAACACACGTAGGCCTATCCATTGGTAGGTCTACATCACATGTTTGAATGTAAAGAGCTGATAATGATGATCAATTTAGCCTAATTTACTGTACACTTTATTAGAGTGTATATTTGATTGGCGTTTCACACCATTTGTA
>JAVFBX010201573.1:0-12577 GCA_034783855.1 Mopalia kennerleyi | reverse complement strand
TGTGGGCTGAAAAGGTTCTTTGTGGAAGAAAAGGGTTCTTTGTATGGCGGAAAGGTTCTTTATGATGGAAAATGGTTCTTCAATGAAAACTAAAACGAGTCTTCAAAAGTCTTTGTGGAAGAAGTGTAATGTGTAATGAAATAGGACGTTTTAAAAGTATAGAGATCAAATTAGGCTTTCTTTCCTCGATACTTGTATTGACTGGCCGTTTAATAAATCAGTTTAACTGTTTGTAGTTACCCAGCTACGTCATTGTCGAGGGTCATCTTGTTTACTATCGAAAGAAGGAGAAAGGTTTAAATTACTGCGTGATACAGTCTATAACGGTAAAATGGACATTTGTTTGTGGTTTATATCCAACCAATAGCCCGTCACTATCTCATTATTTATTCTCTGTAATAGTTGGAATCATATTGGCTTTTATTGTCTGACGAGTCTTTGCCAAATCCACCCTTTAACAGACAACTACTACAACAACAACATGCTCTCTTCATAATACGAGCGAGAGATTGCCAAGGTCTGTCCACCTCCGGCCTAAAATAAACATGACTAATACTGATTAAACTTGACGAACCTCATGATTATCAAGAATGTTAGATTCAAGCGTAGATGAAATGTAACTGGACTATATTACAATATTAAAGTTTAAATGCGTATGCAACACGTGGCCCGCGGGGTAAGCGTGCCGCCCACTGATGCTACTTCGATGTACCACCCACGGGTTCAACGCCGTCTGTCGATTTCAGGTACGGTATACGAAATAGTCACAGGATATGGCTCCGGTAAGCACAGAGTGTTTTTTACTAGGTTTTATCTCGATTTTCCGCCGTATTTAACTAATCAAACAAAGAAGACGACTGAAATAGTTATATAAACTAGGGTTCCGTTTTTTAACAGTATCAATGAAGAATTGGGATAAAGTTTTGTCGACAAACTAGGCTCAGCCTTTTTTATCTAGCTTATCCATAATTATAGTGGCTTATTATTTTGCAGCCGTGCCCCCTGGTCCATCAAGATTACGTGTAAATTAATGAAACCATTAATACTACTTTATTAACAAAAGTTAATTAGGTTGATCGGTCGCCCAAAGTGAAAAAAATACTAGTTGTATGTTTTTGCTTCGGGCGAAAGATCAACCTAATCAACCTTTTGCACTAGAGTATAGTGTGTCTTAAATACTAAATGTATCTAGGACTTAAAGAGTCAGGAGTAATTTGAGATAAATTCGGTAACAGCTAATATCGACAACCCTGTTTGGGTTTCTACTTGTACAGGAATGTCAAAATCTTGTTGCACCTAAAATGTGTATACGTACAAGAGGAACAAACTCTGTAGAGGAAATTACAGAAATTCTTTTCTGTCTGGAAAGTTTATAAATATCACTGTTTATAGTTGACACATGAATTAAGTTCCATTTCTTAATAACGAAAAATGATTTGGAAACGGGATTTATCTTAAGCTTTGTCTGCCTGTATTAAAGTAGGCGAATACTTGTTCCATAGCATGCATGCTATACCAACTATCGAGCAACAAGCCTCGGAGAGCGTATACAGAGCGTTAATTAATACATCTGTTTTGTTATAAAGTCAACAACTCTGTGACAGTTTGAATACTTTGGAAACTCTATATAATGAAAATCAATTTATCTTTAGTTCTGACTATTACTATTTAACATTTTCTTCACCGTTGGACTTAAACCCGATGGAAACAAAATGGAAACCCCGTAGCAAGCTAGTCGCCATTACCGGAACCACTCGTATGACTCTCTCAAATAGGCCTTTACTTGAGGTTGACAAAGGGATTTGTCTCTTGGAGAGGAACATTGAAGACGAAGCAGTAGCCGGTCGCAAAGCACGGAACTACAGCCCATGCTCAAAGCAATTGAGTTTCCTATTGAACATCGATAAGTGAATCTATAGTCACGCATCTGTCGTTATCATTTATTATGGAAATTGAAGTACACATCGTAGACATCCGGTTTTGTGTTATGACTGTTTCTTTGGGTGTCTAGGCACTCTTAATATGCCCGTGTTGTAAAGTTTAATTGTACTTATGAAATTTAGATTCATATATTCTGAAAGTTGTTATATTTTTAATGAAGCCCACGGGCCTTGAATCACCAGATGGAGGTGAGATGTAGTTAGAAAGTGTTTGATCATAATTCGTCCAGTCACATGTCAAAGAGTAAACAACATTTCAAAAGAGGCAAGCACTTTGAGAAAATCAAAAAGTAATGTATTATCTAAACTCAGATTGATTAGCCCGGGGTCACAAAGACAAAAACAGCAGCAAGTAAACATATGAAAGTAAACAATAAATCAGCTAGAAGGCGATTGGTCTGGCTAGTTTACATCATTTATATTGTGGTATATAAAGCCAGGGGGTAGTTTGGATTCAGTCAACCGAACCTTGTATAACATTTACTTTAAGTTCATAAGTCAATTTAAAAGACGTACAGTTAAATCAGGTACACACACAGTAGCTTGTTACATTAGTCAAGACACACAGAAACTTCAAGACATAGACAATATAAACTATTATAATATAATCAGCATGAATTGGCTAAATATTATACTGATACACACAGAAGCACGCCAATAATAACGCGATTGTAACAAGCATGTTTGATAAGTTTTTCAGAACTAAAATGAACGAGTTTAATCCATATTCATAAACCCAACCTGGACGAGGCCAGCAACCCAGAAAAAGAAGTCAATAAAAACGGAAAGTACATTACCCATGCAGATATATGGTACTAAATGAATCACAATGACAAATTTGCCGGAGTCTTACAATATGAGAATGATAAGGAGATAAATACTATCTGCGAGTCACTATCCATAACATTGAAAGGAAGAACTACAAATTAAAACCATAACTGAAACGTGTTGTAGCCCTTACTAGTTCTAACATAATTCGAATAATGAATACTCTGTCTTTACGGAAAGATGAAAGAGCAGCGTAATTTGCTATGTATGATTGGTCCAAAGAGAAAGAATACATGTACCAAGAGATAGCAAATCAATTTAAACGGGCTGCCACGTCGTCATATGAGCTACATAACGTCAAGTACGGCGTTAAACCTCAATCAAACAAACAAAAACAAAAAATAAATGAGATCATGTGCTAGCGAAACTCCATGGTGCCATACAGCGGTTGTATTCTAGACGCAAACATAGGCTGCATAAATACACGGAATGTAGGAAACGAACCAGACATACGTTCAAAATAATCGAAGCCATCTTAGTTGACAGTGTCTCCAAAACGCAAATGAATAACAGATTACCTTAAACATATTTGAACAATGGCATGTTTCACCCCACCTTCCATCTATCTATTTATTTGCTAAACAAACTGTATCCATCCATGTTAACACCGCTTACTCAATGCCCTGTTTAACGCACACTTACAATGATACAAATATGTAAGCCCCTAATATTCTTCTACGTGTGCAGAAGCCAAGGAAACAAAAGCAATACTTACTATAACAGTTGCCATAAATTAATGAGACATTTAAATATAAGAAGTAAAAAAAATGAAACGAACACAGCATAATGTATAAGAGAAGAAAGTGTATAACACATGTCCAGAGAAATCCATGCACTCTAATTACAAGGATAGATCGTTGCCTTTATGAGACCTGGTACATAACACCACAGTTAATAACAGGAAGTCATACTGGTGGTTAGTCAGATCTGGTACATAACACCACAGTTGATAACAGGAAGTCATACTGGTGGTTAGCCAGATCTGGTACATAACACCACAGTTGATAACAGGAAGTCATACTGGTGGTTAGACAGATCTGGTACATAACACCACAGCTAATAACAGGAAGTCATACTGGTGGTTAGTCAGACCTGGTACATAACACCACAGTTAATAACAGGAAGTCATACTGGTGGTTAGACAGATCTGGTACAGAACACCACAGTTAATAACAGGAAGTCATACTGGTGGTTAGTCAGATCTGATACATAACACCACAGTTAATAACAGGAACTCATACTGGTGGTTAGACAGATCTGGTACATAACACCACAGTTAATAACAGGAACTCATACTGGTTGTTAGACAGATCTGGTACATAACACCACAGTTAATAACAGGAAGTCATACTGGTGGTTAGACAGATCTGGTACATAACACCACAGTTAATAACAGGAAGTCATACTGGTGGTTAGCCAGACCTGGTACATAACACTACAGTTAATACCAGGAAGTCATACTGGTGGTTAGCCAGATCTGGTAAAAAAAACACCACAGTTAATAACAAATAGTCATACTGGTGGTTATCCAGACCTGGTACATAACACCACAGTTAATAACAGGAAGTCATACTGGTGGTTAGCCGTATCTGCACCAGACTGACAGGAACACATTGCAAGAAGAAAGTGACCTGGCAAAGACCTGGAATGAACAAAACATACGGATCAAAGGTGATGTCAGGGGTCACGGGTAGAAAGTGATGCCAGAGGGATCACACATCTTTGCCAAGGTCTGGTGTGATCACGGGTAGAAAGTGGTACCGGAGGGATCACATATCTTTGCCAAGGTTTGGCCGGATCACGGGTAGAAAGTGATACCAGAAGGATCACACATCTGTGCCAAGGTCTGGTGTGATCACAGATAGAAAGTGATACCGGAGGGATCACATATCTTTTCTAAGGTTTGGTGTGATCACGGGTAGAAAGTGATTTGCCAATGTCTTGCGTGTTCACCGCTAGAAAGTGATGCCAGAAGGAACACAGATCTGTGCTTAGGTCTGTCCTGATCACAGGTAGAAAGTGATACCGGAGGGAACCCAGATCTTTGCCAAAGTTTGGTATGATGGCGGAAAGAAAGTGATACCAGAGGGAACCCAGATCTTAGCTTAGGTCTGTCCTGATCACGGGTAGAACGGGATACCGGAGGGAACCCAGATCTGGGCCAAGCTTTAGTGTGATCACGGGTAAAAATTTATGCTAGAAGAAACATTGATCCGGGCCAAGCCTGAAATCACCACAAAGCAAACAGACGGTAACCTAGCCAAATCTCGACAACAGATATTGCACAAACAATACAAAACAGTTACGTATAGTAACAACTCCTAACTCCTAATTCATTCAACTCAAAAGAGACAGTCTTGATCTGAGGCCCGATTCCGTTTTCCTCGGAGTGCAGATAACTCTGCAGGATAGGATATAAACCATTAAAACTGTACATTCTCTAATTCTTATATTTATTTCCTTATGAGCTATACACCATTAGTTTTGGTGTCAACAACTAAAAGTGTTGAACAAATCAAGATTTCCTCTTACCTCAAACCGGAGTTCACCAACAGGTGGTTTAGCATAAGGGATTCCGAAAAACCTCTCTACAGGTACGGCTGTATCTATGGGTTGTTCTATTGAACCCAGGACTTTCCCATTGGTGGTGTATCTAACCACGGTGTCACCAGTAATTTCACCAAGACAGCTGTGAAGGCACGTTAGCACAACGACACATTGAGTCGTAAAGGCGAAGTATCCCATTTTGCACCAGTTGATTTACAAAAACTGACTTTTAAACAGTTAACAGGATTGAGGTATTGAGGTAGCCGGGATTTTTGTCCGGAATAAGATCCTGTCGTTGGTACACTTGGAGTTTGTTCTTCGGGTCCTTGAAGATCGAAGAACAGTGCAATCGTTTATTCCATGCGGATGAAACAGGACTGTCTTCTGTAAACTCCAGACAAAGTTTGTCGCGTATTAAAATGTCTTAATGCGCTCTGCCCGGGTAGCTTTTCGCATCACTGCATTCGACTATTCGATAGGCTTCGTTTGTTTAGCTCATCTTCTTCCACCTTAACATATAATAGTTATTTATTCCTCTAAAAAATCTGCTTCTGTTTACGAGTAACAAATAAAAACCTCTTATTTAAACCAATAAACTCATCCATAAAACGTCATTTATTAAACTTGTTCTTGCAAAGTTATTTTCAAGATAATCCCTTTAATCCCTTTTTTGGCTTTGTTTATAATCTTCCTATAATTAAGCATTGATATTTGTTTTATGGCCTCTGTCCAACGGTAGCATGACCCAAACATATTTTTACTGACTTTACATAGTAAAAAGTGAATACTCATTTCCCAACAGAGCGAAACAGTTCACACTGAATGCTTGTGTTAATGTGCCTTTACCGGAGTACATCGCCATCATTGAACTGAAATGTCACTGGTGATAAGGCGTTAAACACCAATCAAGTTTGCTGCATGCAAGTTATTATTCTGTTATATTTTGTGTATACTCTTTTACTCTAAATTTAATTGCTTTAAAATATAATTCAGTGTGATGAAATAAAGCCTTCCTGCAGAAACAAAAAACATTGCAACATAATGAAAATCTGCCTCAAAGGCCTAGACCTTTATACATAGTGCATATTTACAGGTAACGTTAATGATGTAAACTTGCGTCCATAAAATAACCAGTCTGGAAGGTATTTGAACATAATACATACATAATTCAATTGATTGGGGTCAAGTTTTTTGATCGATTTTGAAGTTGTGTCTAGGAGGCGTATACTAGTATATGTGAGTTGTCAAGTGCTTCTTGATTTGAGGATATGACACTTTCACGGATTCCTCTCTTCAGACTGATGTTATATTGCTATATTGTTCTCACAATTAGTGAACTGAAGGCGCTAACCCAGATAAAACCACGGGGACAATGAGAGCGATTGTGTTTTCTTTTCTTTTAATATTTTGACGGCGCAGGGCTAGGGCTCCTAATCACAAAATGCCTAGAAAACATCTAATAACATTTTTTGTTAATTTAAACTCAATCAGTAACTAATTGAAGTAACCATTTTTGTTCAAAAGGTACCGGTTAAAATGATTGATGTTTAAGTGTAGATGTATTTTCATAATGGACATTTTGTTATACGTTTGGTTTTGTTTCTTTGGATCATGCAGACATGACACATCTGCATGGCCCGGTTAACCCTCCTCATGGTGTCTGTGTTCTCGTCATCCGAGAGGAAGTGGAGAGTCAATCCACAATTTTTAAAATGGGACATAAAGGCAATATTGCGAAATATCAGATAAATGTCAATAAAATTTGCAAATTTCGTTTTCTCATAGCTTGGAAAAATAGTTTGGGCAACAATAACAATTCTAAAGATATGTGTTTCTTACAACCAGCAACCCGAATCTTTAAATTATATGCACGCTGCAGTACTTTGGAATAAAGTGGCAACGTCATTTTGCCAAGGGATATCACCTTTTAGTCGTAACTGAAAACCTCCGTATTAGCTATGATATTTGTCCTGTCAGCTGAGTAATATATGCATAAACTGTCATGCCAGGTTTTCATACAGTCCGGATCTCCCTAAAATCGTTAGATGAAGTTTGGATTTCATAAATCGAGCTCAAACTTAAAATCAGTAACATGTTGAAAGTAAAACACGAACATGAGGGTTCTAGGTAGTTTAGTGTTTATGCGTTTAGTAGTTTCTCCAGATATTGAAGTCGTGTTCGTGCTTTTAACATGTCTATTTGCGATGCCTACAAAACAGCCACTTCGCAAAGTTGACATTAAATGTTAGCACAAACTCTATTCATATGGCACATCGTACTAATCTTACTTCGGTGTTCACGAATCGTGTGAGAAACAAAAATACACATGTGTTAATTTAAAAGACTAAGAAAAGGTTTTGAGTTCGATTTTTCAAGTAAGTTTACACAAATCTATTCTGATTTGAGTTAACGTGAGCGATTATAACACAAATGCCTGTAACAGACACACCATGCAGTAGCCTATGCCCTTAACATATAATAAACTGTGTGAATCCAGGAAGTCAAAAATATGCTCTTGTGATTTCACAGGTAATTAAAATCTGCATTGTCACTGTAAACAAATCTCTCCCAAGAGTTCTGTCCCTTTAATATTTTAATCCAGATATGGTATATCATTACTGAAGAAGAAAACTCTTCAGTTTTACATTTCCTTTTTATTGATAGATACAATACAATACATAATTCGTGTATTTGAAACATGTAGAAACCATGTCGAAAAATAACCCATATAGCGTTTTATGTGTATTGTTTGTGTTGCGGGCTGACAAATTTTGTTTCGAGAAGAGGGTAAAATTAAAAAAGTAAAAATAAATCTGAGACGGGTAAACTATTTCAAAGAGCCTTCTTTATCATGGAAATCAAATAAAATTACTTTATTTTGCTTTTAGAAAGGCGAGACGGACAAGCGAAAATCTAGTCCTATACATTTTGCATGTAACCAGAAAGAGGCTTGCCACCGGTAATCGAAACCAAAACGAGACTGCGATCCCCTATTTTGTTGGTAAGTAGGCTAACCAGCTAGTATAGTTGCTTATGATCAGCGGCCACTGTACTCAGCACGCATTGAATTGTCCCCGTACGATATCAGACTTACGACTTGAAGGAAGTAACCACTCGTTTGGTTCTGACTCAAGTCGGGGTAATTTGCTCACAGGCTCTCTTTACTCGTAAGAAAATAGTATCAATGGCATAAAATTGTAAAACACGTGCAGAGTTGCGTCCCCTTCATTGCACACTGCACAATTCATTTTCCAAGAAGTTCCATCCACTTTACAGTTTCTTTACAGATTCAGCAAATTTGAGCATAGAGATGTCCCAATACCGGAAATGACACGAAAGATTTCCGGACTACATATAGAAGTGTAGCGTTTTCCGTAAAGAGACTTACACAGGCAGCGTTATCCCGTATGTCTACACTATGGACTTAGAAAATATCATTTTTATGGGATTTTTTCTTCTTTGCCCTGTTTATATCATTTAGGCAGTACTACAGGTTGTTTCATTTGATCTATTTCCGCAGTCCTCCATACACTACAGATGTATATATTTTAATATATGTCAGGTTTTCGCTAACAAATGGATTTCCCAGATGACAGAAAAGACTCCCTCCCAATTCTTTTCAACAGATGTAAAACTAATAATTAAATCTACATATGTGAAAAAGAATTTCACATATGTCGAAAAGAATTTTACTTATGTGAAATTATTTTCTACATATGTTGAAGTCTTTTTCAAATATGTGAATTCCTTTCCACATATGCCAAATTATTTTTCACATATGTAAAATGAAGTCATTTATGTTAAATATGAGGAAAAGAATTCAACATATGTAGAATAAAGGCAGAAGTGATAAGACGGCTTGCCATATGCGAGTTAGTTTTAGCGAGGCTGCTATGTTAATTCTCGGAGAAGTACCCAAATGTCTATTATTGCGGAATATTTATAGATATTAAATAATAATAATAATTTATTCAGCAACAGAAAATTTATGTAATACGATACAGCACCAGTTCACTAATACTTGGCGGGAATAAAACTCCAAGGAGCTTGTTCTATCCCGAAAAAATTTGGTGTCAAAAGTAGGAGTAAAACTGGTAACAGTCTTGTGTTATGAACTTTTGTTCTGATATACAAAGTATGTCCAGTATTTCCAGTTACATGTCACACTACACGAGCCCGCGGCCGTGGATTACTGGTTAGCGTGTGCGGTTACTAACCCTACTTCGATGTATTGTCCATTGGTTCGATCCCGCCTGTCGATCATCAGGTATATGAGTGAGTCGCACAATATCATCGGGTTCCGTCAATCGTGGGGGTTTCGAGGTTTCGTCCCAGTTGACCATCGTAATTAACCAAGGAACAGTGTGAAGTGGACAATCCGTCGTCATAAAAGTTAAATACCCTTGAGAACGATGTCAACCCCCAATCAAACAAACCAACAAACACTCAGCAACAGGTTAAACGCACACAACCAAATGTGACCAATACCAGGGCTGCCGGGCGAGTACTACGTTAATGTACTCGAGTAAACACTGAGAATTGATGCAAAAAACGAGTACTGTTCCTGTTAAGATATTCGGGTACGAGCTAAAGTATTTTCTAAAGTACATCAGTATGATTACTTTTTAAAGATTAAAATAACAGTTTTTTTTGTTTTGACTTTTTGACAAATAGAAAACATAAAATCTATTTTTAAAAACTTAAGTAAAAAAATTAAACAACATAGCTGTATGTACATGCATTTTACCGAGGTATTATTGATTGAAGCATAAATATTAATCCTACATGTTTCATATGTATTTACACAAACGTTGTATGGACTGCAGTCTATGCACTAATTTATTCTGAAATGTCTGGAAATTATTACACAGCAGTTTTGCTGAGCCCATATGCTTCAACAATAAAAAACTAATAGATAGACTCTGATAGACTAATCACTCAAGCAGTCCATCACAGCTACAAATCTTAACATATTCATAACAGAGACAGCAACGCTAAACAATGTCAGAATGAACCGGAGAACATTAAACTACCACGGTTTATAACTTGAAATATGTCAAATATGTACCCAGACAGTCTGTGCACTGTTAAACAAGCTAACATTTTCTTAATCTCCTACTTATAAGTCAATAGTCCCCTCACATCTGTCACAGTATATGCTAGCCTGGATCAACGTAATATACAGTAAAAAGAGATTTCACTTGTGATTTTTAGCACCGTTGGCAAACTTATGTCTGCGCTACACTTGGGTGAGAAGAAGCAAAAAAATGACGATTTAATCTTAATGTGAGGCAAAACTACAACTTTGAACGATATATTATCAGCTAAAATATTACCATATCTCTTTTATAGTTCTCGGAAAGTATTCGGTAAGTACCCCACCCCCAAATATTCGAGTACGAGTACAAGTACCTGTTTTTCAACGAGTAAAGTAACCAGTACGAGTTACATACTTGGAACCTGTACTCGAGTACCACGGAGTTTTTTGGCCACAGCCCTAGATGACACTAATAATTGGATTGGTTGATTGGTGTTTTACGCCGTGCTTCTAACTGAGACTAATTGACACTACTAGCACAACCAAGAAGTGAAGCGTTTCCATGATGCTGGAAAGTTAATTTTCCTATTGATCCTACAGTACTAAGTGAAGACAGCATTGCTACTCTTCAAACAATTCAACTGCTCTTAGCCAGACGACCTAAGGCGCAAAAGTAGGCCTGTCTACTGAGATGATGTACCGGAAATGTATTGGATGGGCCGGTTGTATTCCGGTTCCGGGCCAGTGTATGCATACAGTTTTTCTGACATCCAAACCACGTAATATCTCACGTGATTAACTCAACTTCCGGGTCCAACCTACATTGTTTCTAAGTTTAACAGCACAAAGGAAGCTACAATGATGACATTTCTCCAGTCCAATCCAATGACTGCTCCCAACCACAAACCAGTATATCGATGCATACTGATAGAGTTTAAGGATACTCTATAGGATACTTTAACCCCACTACCGTTTTACTTCTAAACTACTGTAAATGTTTACTACCTCTTTTTCAAATTGCTGCTCCTTTTACAACATTTACGTCAACTGTGCAATTTTACATCAACGTGTAATACATTATATGAACCAAAAAATTGTCATTCAGTTTTTTTTCTGTTTGTCTTAGTTTTCTTGCAATATTGTATTAAAGGTGAAAATAGGGAAATTTCAACTTCTTATAACATTATCTAAAAAAACGAAAAAAAAATATTAAAAATCTGAATGACAGTTTTTTAGTTTTATATGTTGAGATGAATTGGGCAAAAAATCAGTTCAGTAGGTATAATAACAGCCGAGGAGTAGGCATTTTCCCCAAGTACGGTACACGGAAAATTGAAAGCAGTGAAAACAGGTAAAATGTAGCCAAATCACCGCTGTTGTAAATTATGTAGTCAAGTTTTATAATCAAAGTTAACGGTCTTCTTGTTCAAATTTTTTTCTCGGGTCTGCTCTAGGACAAAGATCACTATCTCAACCTTTTAAATATGCAATAATAATAAAAATCGCAAATTTTGAGCTGAGTAGTCTTAAAGGTCGTAAGGGCCGACTCGGAATTAACTCTTGGAGTAACAAAAGACCACGCAGCTCATGTAGTTCCCACGATTTAATATGATCTCCACAATACGAATCATGAACCGGTAGATCGACCCACTATGCTTTCGGCATAATGGATACAATCGGTGGCTCCAAACAAGTTGTTATAACTAGTCCTATATTTCGCTATATTTATGAATACCATATTTGATGAATGTGACCGTGGTCAGGCTAATTGATGTGGTATAAACAAACGTCCAAATATGGAACTTGCATCAAGGAATTATTCGGAGTAACGTTTTTATTGGATGTAGGAAGTAAGAGGAAAAAACTTAGCAAGAGCCCAGTAACAACCACAAAGGTGTTGTCTTTAAGATGGCGTTATAACAAAAGACCTTTTATTTATAAGCGTGTGAAATTTGTCAGTCCCTATGTTATGCGGGTGACGGAATTGTCTCCCTTCTTACCGCTTGTCCGATAAATACACAAAAATTGGTAAGTTAACGTGAAATAGTCTTAAGGTTGATCAACATGAGATATGTAAAGCTGTTGTTTAATGTAAAAATCAGAATGAGATATAAAAAGCTGTTGTGTGATGTAAAATCATCATGAGATATAAAAGCTGTTGTGTGAAGTAAAATCAGCATGAGGTATAAAAGCTGTTGTGTGAAGTAAAATCAGCATGAGGTAT
>JAVFBX010201562.1:0-12577 GCA_034783855.1 Mopalia kennerleyi | reverse complement strand
ACTATCGGTGATAGATACATGGTTTTGAGAAACCAAGATTAGGGAAACCCGAAAAGGCGATCTAACTCAATTTTTGCTATTGGATATTGATAAGATCCATTTTATTCTGCAGTTTCTGTGAGAACAAAAACAAACACCAAACAAGAGCCGAATACCTTATATAGTCTATTCACGATGAACACCATGCCTGTTATTTTGTCATTAAGTAGTTTTAACACCATATGTTTTCTCATCTTGTTGAAATTTTACAAGAGTTGCCAGAAGCTTAAATTCGAATTGCAGGGGATATTCGATATTCAAATTTTGATAATTTTTGGGTGTTAGAAACTGTATCGGAAACCCTAATCTAAATCGACTATTAATAATAAAAGCGTCATCAAATGTATATTTTAAAATGTCCCAATAACGCTTAAAACATAGACTTCGTAATGTTTTTTTTACTTTTCTGTGTTTTTTCATAGACTTATGTGTGTATACATCTTTTTGGAAAGCATGGATACTCAGGATTAAATATGGAACTTTGTTGAAGATCCAATAAAAAATCTTTCAATCCTCTTGCAAGCTGAAATAATGTTGACAGAAAAATAGCGTGCATTTTTTGTATTTTATTTTTGTCAGATATTGCAGTGAAATAAAAACTTGAATTTATTCGTCAATGTAACAACACCTCAAAATATTCAAAACATCAAACAGCAGGGAACATACTAACTTGTGATAATTCCATTAATTCTCAACACCTTATCAATGGCTATAATTTGGTATGTTGGTTTGTCTGATTGATTGGGGTTTAACACCGTACTTAAGGTTATTTAAGACTTGTGTGCCACCCTGGACGCCACTGACAACAAACTGAGAGTAAACGGGACAAAGACATCACAGATCACCATCATGTTTAACTATTTGGTCATATCATTTCGCATTAACCTTTTCACTGTTATAAACTTTGAATGAATAACTTTCAATAAAGAGGATAGAAACAGCTTTTATATATCCATTTTGAGCCCAATGTGTCCGGATCAGAAAAAATGGATCAATTTTAGTGTATTTAAATGTCTGTCTGATCTCAAGAAGACCAGGAAAACTTTACAGCGACATGTAGAAGCAAAACATATAGACCTATACATAAAACCTCAAAATGTGAACTGTCTTACCTGAGCGGAATCAGCGAACTGTAAGCTAGTCTTTGGTCGGTTTACTGGTGTCTTACCACCTAATGAATGATTCCTCTATCTCTTAAGTAACACAAAGACGTGTTAACAGTAGTATCCGATGCGCCTCACCTACATGTTCATTAGTCCCTCACGACTTGAAGTGTAACATCTTTAATGCTAATGGTTTCACAGGTGCTGAGATAGTTCGAGGTATACCTGAGAAAGAAAACAACGGATAAGGAACACTAACCAAGCTCTCTGCTTTATCAAGTTTCATGTTGGTTTATTGCAGGAACAGCCGAGTAGGCTTCTCTCCAAAAACATCAACAGCAGCATAAATAGAGATAAATAAGTTAGCGATAATAAAAGGGTTATACATATGTAGATCGAATAAATATCTGGTAGTTAACATCCTGTATAATTTTAATCAGATCTCAAAAACGCTCCTCGTGTTTTGTTTGTCGCTATATCGAGGTCTAACGCAATCACCTCACCTACAATGACGATTGGTTTCTTAAATTGACCAATCAAAGAGCTGCTTCTCAATTCTGGTTTGTAAAAGCCGAAGATTTCAGCCACCGAACCGAAGTTTCTCGACTGCGTATTTTTACATGACCAAAGGATACATACACGCAAAGTCAGCAAACCGTATTCAAATAATAAACTCTGAGTGGAATTGCACGTTCCCCTGTTAACATGCGACTTACAACATCAATACAGAAGAAAATCGGACAACTGCTTGTTTTGGCTGAATTTGGTGTTTACCATCGCCGCGTGTACATGTGTTTTTATTGGACAAGTGAAACTGTGACCTTTCGTTAACCCCAGTAAGCTTGACCTAATTGAACAGTAAAAGTAGAGTGATTGCCTTAGATCTCAATATAGCGACAAACAAAACACGGAGAGTGTTTTTGAGATCTGACTTTAATTAGATTGGAGGGATGAAAAAATGAAAACAAAAAATGTGTTTATATACTTTAGAGATATATTAATACTTAAATATTTAAACTATAAAGCTCAAAGACTGTAAAAATAACAGTAGAAATATACAGAAGATACACTGGATGGTTCTGACAAAATTTGTTCTTTGGATAAGCATAGCTGTAGCAATGTAGGTGTGAGAGATTTGAATACCCTGTACATCAAAGGTCTCTTTGGATGTATTTTAACAATCAATGCAAATAAGAAGCTGGGACAGGTAATTCCCTGTCTGCCCTGGGCTCCAATGACACCCTAGAGCATTTCTAAAATTTCCCAAATCTCCCCAAATCAAAGTGACATATTCATTGAAACTTTTACTAATACTTTGCTGAGCATCCATGAACTCACACACTTACACCCACAGCTCTATGGGTCCTGAGATATGAAATGTGTATTTAAAATAGTACATACATCCTATAAAATAGTTCATAATATTCCAACCCTCCTCAGGTTATGTATGTCTTATGAAATTGTAATATCACTTGATTTACACAGCCTATAATGAGGCCTTGTTATGTCATGGGTAATAAAAACAAACATTTTTAAAACACCCCTTAGACTTCTAACTAACACATTCTCATTTCGTATTAAGGCTGATAAATACTGCTCTTTAAATGGTGGAAAGGATAACCGGAACACGCCTCAATGATTTGTGGTTTAATCTTACATCATTATTTATGGTATTCACTGTATAACATTCTCTTTAACTTTCAGCTTTATTTATGACAAAATCAAGAATATTGGATTTGTTAGTGTTAGCTTTAATGCATACAGAACTATGTAACATTTGAAAAATAACAGCCATGAGATACTTACGCTATCACCCAAGGATGCCGGTGAATTTCTTCTAGCTGCAATGAAAGAAAATTTGTTAAAAAATTGTCAGATAATTTGTATGAATACTGGGTGACTATATGTGTAGAAAGTACAAAATCAGCATGTCTCCAGCAGAGTTTGACCCCTCAACCCTTGACTGGCAGGCCTAACTGACACGACCATCAAACTTTATGACACATGTACAACAAGTCTAACAATATACAACAAGGGTTTTGTTAAAGCAGATTTGTTGACCTTGAACACATCGGCACTCAGCTAAGTCTAAATAATCACATTCTATTTTTATTCATTACCTTTGTGTAACTTTTTTTTATCTTTTTATATCTGCTTGATTTTTTAAATGGTTAACTCCAAGTTAATGAAAATCACACAATGACAAATATTCTATCAAACTAATATTCAACCATACATGTAATTCATTGGATTCAGATTAACACAGATCAATTTCTCAAAGCTATGAATTTGATTTAAATTGAATCTAGATAAGCTCAGATGTATTATATTTTCTCTATGTACAGGATCTGAGAAAACAGCATAATAAAAGGTGTTCAATTCCGCCAAGAACTGCAGGGTTTATAAAAAAGGTCAAAATGTATCAATTGGCCAATAAAAAGGTGGATAACGTGAGGCTGCGGGAATGACGGATTCTTGCTAAAGCCTGAATCATGAGGCTCAGTTAAGCATCACCAAGTGTTGGGAAACAGCTGTGTGATTGGTTGACCATTTGGCATTGTTTAAAATCAATTTCGTCAGATCGACATTGACCTCTGATCAGAGGAGCTTATTTGAATCTTTTATTGAAGATATGAACTTACTGTTAATCTTTTATCAGGATCAACTTCTATCATTCCTCTAAGTAAATCTTGGCAGTCAGGTGGGACAAAATGGGGAATGTGAAACACTCCCTTCTTGACTTTCTCTAATAGCTGCCTCAGGTTATCATCATCAAATGGAAGAGCTCCCTAAAAATATACCAACATAGCAAAATATAAACAATTAAATCAAAATAATCACTAACAGATCTACTTGTGTTTGTTTGTTTGATTGGGGTGTTGCTCTGTACTTCAGGTTACTTCACTCATTTGACGATGTGCATGCCCAATGGGTTAAAAAAACAACCTTTGATGCGACTGGAAACAAAGACGTGACAAGCACAAGGTGTAATACAAAGACAACACAGCATAGCCAAATATAATACCATTAAAACAGGCACATCAGCCTACAAACTGGGATTTCAGAGATATAGAGTTTGTCTGTTTGTTTCATTGGGGTTTAACGTCGTGCTCAAGGGTATTTCACTTATAAGACGACGAATTGTCCACTTCACACTGTTCCTTGCCCTAGTATGGTAGAAAACCAGGAGGAAAACTCGTAAAAACCACCCCCGCGATTGCCTGAGCCACATCTTGTGACTCACTCATATACCTGAGGGTCAACAGATGGACTCGATCCTGGGAACGGTAAATCGAAATAGGCGTTAGAAAGCGCGCTCGTTAACCACTACACCACGGCCGCGGGCCTCAGAGATATAGAGATTAACCAATGAATATATCCGCTCAGTGTTACAACCTGTCTGCTACAGAGGGAAGTTTCGCCTCAAGCAGTAGGTCCTTTAGATTTTGTTTTTCTGGCGTGCTACATCTATAATGGGTCTTTGTGAGAGAGGAGTAGAGATTTTAAGTACAAGAGTTTGATATTCCTGTATAAGACTAGCATGATGAATACATGTATTTATGTTTCAGAATCCAGACACCTGCAATGGAATGGGTACCAAAAGGTAGATATTTGGACAATACATAGAAATTTAAATAATCCATTTTCAGATGCTTTGTGTTCTTAATACAATAAATATAAAAAAAACCTTCTAGTTTCAGGATAAAATGTCCCCTGGAACCAAACAAAGCATGATAAATGGAAAAGGTTCCATAAACTCTGCAATCCAACATGACAGATATGACGGCTTTCCTCCAGCCAGAAATCAATGTCCAGTTACATCAAGAATATCTGATAGGAGTACCAGCTAAAGGGAGCTTAAATGGAGTCCCTTCCAGACAAATGTGGCTGTAATTGTCATTTGTCAAATGTAACATTTGACTGAGTCCTCTAAATCAATGTACAAAACTGCACAAATGCTGTAAATTTTTAAAAAAGTAAGGGAATCCTCATGGGGGTTTATTGTTGCTAGATAAAGTTATTATTGCTTTCTTTTACTTCTACTTTCAAGCAAAGCAAAAAATAAAAAAAACAAATGTAATAAGGGCTCACTTCTTGTGATGTTATCTTGCTGAACTTGCTGAAAAACTACTGTCTTATCAGTAAAATATCATCAATACTCAATTTTAGATCATCACACTGATAAAATAGCATGCAATTTATTTATACACGTCCTAAATTAAAATCTTCCTACGTTGTTTGTTTGATTGGGGTTTAACCCCCTACTCAAGTGTATTTCAATTATATGACGACAGACTGTCTACTTCACAGTGTTCCTTGTCTTATAATTGTGGAAAACCGAGAGGAAACCGCGTAAAAACCAGCCCTGCGATTGCCAGAGCAACATCTTGTGGCTCACTCATATACCTGAGGGTCGACAGACAGACTCGATCCCTTGAACAGTACAATCGATGTAGGCTTTAGAAAGCGCACACAAAAACCGCTAACCGCTAAGTGAAATACCTTAGAGTAAGAACTGGAGTCTCAAACAAATATTGAAGAAGACGTCAGTGTGACCAACTTTATCCCATCAGAAGTACTCTATCAATGATGAAGTTAAGGAGAAACAAGCTAAAACAGTCACTATATCCACTGCAACTTTAATCATGGAAATAGTTGAGTCTTATGGCTATCCAACCAGAAATTTTATGTGAATGACCCCATTTTAAATAGGAATGTAGTTTATTGTAAAACCAATGTTTTTAAAATGTGAAAATCCTACCTGAAACAGTATGGTTTTTACTCTGTTATTTCATCTGTAATGCTATTATTATGTATCATTCTGCTGTCATGGAAACCAGAAATTTGGTTGGAATGGCCGAATTTTAAATAGGAATGTAGTTTAGCTCAAGACCAATGGGTTTCCAAAATTTGAAAAACCTGTGTTAAGTGGTATTCGTTTTTTTTTGTTCATGCCCTCAATAAAAACGGACCGCAGATGGACGGATGGACGGACGTTGTGACGACATAATCCCTACGGCATAATATGCCGGTGGGATAAAAACCGTTAGTATAAACCAATGTTAGTTATTTAACAGGTAGGGACTCACCACTAATAATGCATACAAAATAACTCCACAACTCCAAACATCAGCCTTTCTACCATCATACTTTTCACCCTGAAAATACAAATATAGGGTTATCAAATATATATATATATACCGATATATATACATGAATACAAATATGGCGTATTAACCAGATATATAGATGTACAACCACATGAATATTGGCTCAACTGATACACAATATTAACTGACCAACCATTGATCCATATATAGGGATTCGCTCTGATTGGATGATCACATCATATGGTTGAACTCGTTTTTTTTGTTCAGAGTCTACTTTATTCAAAAGTGTGTATATTTACATGTACTATCTATAAATTCATGTTAAGTACTCAATTACCATTAAAATTTCAGAGCACATAAATCTGCAGCATATTAAAGTGAAAATCTATCTGTCTAAAGAAACTATTGCCTCAATCTGTGAAAAGTATTAAGTACTAGTACAGATGAAGATATATTGTTGTAACATTGGACATTTTTATTACAGCTTCACACATAATCCCATCACTGTAACAAGTGATCCTATTGCCCAATTGCATTTTCAGTTATCAGTTCATGGTTGTACCACACATAAAATGTCTGCATTTATAGGTCAGAAATATCAAATACAAGACATAAGAGTTACATGATCATGAAATATACATGACAGCATGCTAGAGGAATGGATGAAGGACTGGCTTGATTATCACTCACAACAAACAATGACAAGGCTGTTTACATGATCTTTGACCTGCCAATCCACAGTACAATTTTCTACAATAGTTAATAGTACCAAACTTCAACTTCACTATCGGCTCCATCTTAGATTTAAACATTTGTGCCAGTCCAAAATACAAACAGCAGATCGAAAAGATTGGAGGACAGAGACATGCAGGCACGATTTTTAATGGAAAGAGAAAGAAGCATGGTGCGAAAATAAAAAGTGTGTCAATTAACAGTGCAATACACAACAATGAAATCAGCTTTATAGCTGTCCCCATAAAGTTCAGAGAGTACCACAGGACCAGGGGCTCGTTTCACAAAGCCATTTTAGCTTATGTTGAATATAACTGAAATGGCAACACTGTATTTTCAGCACTGGTTGTCTTGGTATTTACGTTTAACGCGAGCTAAGATAGCTGGCTGTGAAACTGGCCCCAGAAACTTCAAACAACCAACTTGTAATAACAAAGACTTTGAAACAGGAGCGAGATTAGGTAATATAGCATGAAGTTCAATTGATGGTCAATCTCACGTTAAGAAAGTGTGGTTAAATTTATAGATTAATTAATTGATTGATGGATTGAGTGAGTGAATGAAAGATCGATTGATTGAATGACTGATAGTTACATGAAGATAGACATTCCCAAGGGTATTTCTTTTATATGATGATGGTGTGTCAAACAATAATTGCCACACTATTAACACAGCCATGAAATCAGAAGTGTTTGCTTTGTTGGAAATTAATGTTCTTCCAGCGCTGATTAAACCAGAGTGTCTATGCTTGAAACCAACTGCCCTCATTCATAGGGCAAGTCAGATTAGATGACATAGCATGAATAATATAAGCTTCTATTGAGGGTCAAATGTCAATCTCAAGTTAATAAAGTGACATTGGATGAAATAGCATGAATAATGTGATGTTCTACAAATCGTCAGTCCCAAGTTATGAAAGTGGGATTAGATGTAAGAAATATCATGAATAAAATAGGCTTCTATTGAGGGTCAAATGTCAATCTCAAGTTAAGATTTTAGAAGTCTTATAATGATTGTTCATACAATGGCTTAATTCATGTGATTTTTGTTTAGTTTTCAATTCTGGACACTAAATATGCAGAAATAGGCATGGTAATGGAAGTTTTGCTACATGAATATACATGTAACATATATTCCACTTGAACATTACTGATGTAATAAAATAACAAAGGAGTAATTATATAAACAAATTTGAAATATTTTGTTGTTTCTTTGATGGGGTTTTATGTCATATTTCACTTTCATTATTACACTCATATAATAGGATGTCACCTTTTGTGTCCCTGCATGACAACAAACAATGAAAAACAAACAGATACATGTACAAGACAAGCACAGTACAGAAAACATGGTGCACAGATACAGATAAGGAAAAAGCATGCAAATTTTGGTACTACATGTTGATTCCCCAGCTTCATGTTGCTCCTTCTCTAAGAGCACCAGGGCATTCTTCCAGCTCCCTTCAGCCACCAGCTGAATGAGCTGTATTGGAAATTACTCAATCTCATTGAAACCAAATCAATATAGCTCCCTGTGTTTTTTCAAGACCCCTGGTAATATGGCAATCTAGCTTAACACTTTGCAAACATACACACATGTAGTAGAGTAAACGTATGGCTACAAGATATGATACATATGAATGTATCCATGTGTATCTTTTATTGGAGTTCAAGTTGTATCAGAAGTCCATTAACTAGAAGTGTGAAATGCCGTATTCAGTAGTGTATACGGCATTGTCTCCCTCGCTCATGTTATAAGAGATAGGGTGACGTAGCATGTATGTTAAGAGAAGTCGGTTGGCAGAGTAGTCTGCTTGACGCCGGTTAGATTTGAATCGGTAGCTCTCGCTATTAAAGCATCAGTAACTGTCGGTAACTAGTTTGGCCGATTCGTCACTCTTGAATTCTGGTAAATTTGTTTGCAGATTATGAAAATCGAGAACACCTCCATAGCAGGACACGGACTTGTTCGAAATTTTATTATATGGTTGCCATGGCTCAGATCGATCTCATCTGTAACTCTGTTGTGATTTATTTCGTACGTATTATTTATTATTGTCCTTTTTGTACGAACATTTCGAACATACACCATAAAATAGTTCGATTATGATATAAGTGTGGATTTTCATTGCAACTATTCTGACAATCCCAAACCACGGGCAGTAAACTCCCATGATTCCATGCGCTATGTATTTTCGAAAGGCAGAGCCAGGTCAAATCGACTATGCGATCAAGTGTTCGATTCAATTCTAGAATTAACTCCCCTGATGGTTCGCCAGTCCGTCACATGAGGGCTGGCAAGTAATTGAATAGGCCGATTCAGGACACAATGCCGTACGTGCTACTCATATGGGCATTTCACACTTCTAGTTAATGGACTCCTGGTAAAATACATATATCAACACATTTTTCGAACTGATGTCAAACAGTATATATTATTTTCTGCAGTACAAAATTTTTTAAATGTTTCTATTCGAAAATATTATGAAAAATTAATAATATCACAATAAAGGAAGTAAAAATGTAAATATACAAAATATGTACATACATCTATAACATCAATAAAATATTTTTGTTTATATTGTAAAATGTATATTAAACTTGTAACAAAATTAACAAGGAAATACATATTTTACTTAATTACAGTATTGAAATAGATAAATATACAGGTATTCTACAGCATATAGGCAAATAAAGTTCAACATGCCCAATACTACACACTGCAATGAAAGATATTCTACACATGTACTCTACAATTCTTAAAGGTCTACACAAAAGAATAGAGGAAATGGATCAACACATTTCAGCCCTAGCTATTAGGCCAAGAGCGAGAGTAATAGACACACAGCCATGATAAGATGTTACTCAGTGTGGGCCAGTGTATTAACCACATGATCAAACCAGTCTATTAATATACCAAGAGCAGGAGTTATCATCTTCGGGTGTTTCACCAATGATGTCGTTGATTACGATTACATCACACTATTTGCGTGAAAGAAATGGGGAATGTGCTTATCTCAAATCTTATATGTTAAGTCATTTTCAGATAGCCAAGGAAATAATTAAAATATGCATTGTGGGATGTTCGATATAAGATGTTCTTATCTGATTTTCTTCTGGTCTTGGCTAAAAGCTTTCTTAAATTAGTTTGATTAACAGTCTTAGGTAATTAGATGAACTAAGAGTCTAAGACCCACTTTTAGTCTGGCTTAACTTTATGTCAGGCCTAAAGTTAAGATCATTTGGAACAACCAGCCTGTGTTCACCAAGTCTTTACCACCGAGAACAAACTGTCGTTAAGCAGAGGGTAAAGTAATTCATACTGCTGCACAAATATGATAGGTAAAAAGCAAACCTAGATCATGGAACAACTTTCCAGATTGTGACATGTTTGTTTGTTCGTTTGATTGGGGTTTAACGTCGTACAGATTGTGACATGGAGTACAACTGGCAGGTTAAACATGACCAGTCATTTCATACAGTTGAGCACATACATGACAAATCTATTAAGGACATTACAATCTAGTGGAATGTTGGTACATTTAACAAGAGATCAGTTAATATAGAAGTACCTGTCCATTTTGTTTTTTGCTCCCTAAAGGGCAATATTCAGGGTAGGTATTATTCCTGCCCATGTCCAAGATGTTGAAAGCACTTCCTTTTGACAATATTTACTCCTATCTTGAAAATGTGGGAAATCTTGTAATTGTGTTTTCCTGCCATTTAAGTTAAAAAAGGCTTGAAAGAGCCGCCATCGATCCTCCCTCATGAGACAGGGTAAGAGTAAGGTTAGAGGTCAGGGCACTGAAGCTTCCCTCATCATCTCAATCCACCTGAAGGAAAAAGGAAGGCAAATGTGACAGATCCTTACAGAGCAAAACCTCTCCCAATATTTCTTATATGTTGGTTTGACTGAGGTTTGACATCGTAATGTACTTATATGACGGTGGATTGTCCACGTCACACTGTATCTTGCTTAATTACGATGGAAAACTGGGACAAAACATAGTAAAAACCCATAGCGTGATTGCCAGAGCCACATCATGTGACTCACTCATATACCTGATGGTCAACTCAATCCCGTGAACAATTATCCTATCAAAGTAGGATAAGTAACAGCCGTCCCTAAGCCTTACAAGGTTTGTAAGATTGTGGTCAATGGCAGCAAACAAACACATGGCACAATTAATACTGAAAAACACCTATATAAAACTTGGCTTGGAGTCAAACTGCAGAAGCTCCAAAATGTAATAAACAAAACACGTTAAGAATTGTTCTTTATAAAAAGCAAGTTCTTGTTCCAATATTTGCAAGAAAAAGACCATGTATATAACATTCTATGGGAGGTCTTAAGATATATTTGCTACACGCTGTGCTAACTGCGAAAGCTGACTTTCAAGTAGATGTAGAATTGATTTTGTCTAATTCTTCAATAGACGAAGCTCATTTGTGTCAATGCATTGTGCTTCGATTTGTTGTATTGAATTCTCTCAGATGATTGGTTGCTTGTCATCAAGTATGCTACATGTATCCCGATCTTCATACTCATCACATGTAAAACAAATACTTTGTACAATCATGTACTTTTCAGTGCTGTCAATTGCTAAAAATAGATTTATGTACCTTTCAGACAATCTTTTAATGTAAAAAAGCAGCGTGTATATTCTAGACACTCTAGTTACATAGTTGTCACCAATCAGTTACTTGTTTACTTGTAGCTTGTTTACATGAATATAAATCTTTTGATTGGTAAAAATTAGGTTTTCCAGAGTGATCAATGTTATATGTATGTTATTCTAAAATTCTATTTGGAAACTTCTGCATCTCCCTATATTACTGAGATCGATTGTATGATTTCTTATCAGTCAAAAGCCAGTAACAAGTTAGTCTCAACCATACAGATTGATCATAACAAGCATTTGGGACAGCTTATTGCTTCTTCAAGAAGTTACAGATTGTCTTTACAGACCGGTTTATGAAGTCTACACACTTGGATTCAACTATAGGCCTAAGTTACATTAGATAGGCCTATTATTTTCCTTGTCTCTTACCTTCAATTGTATTTCTGAAAGTGTTTGTGCCATTGTATTCTTAACTGTACTATACTTCTATACTTGTTGTTGTTTTACAATAATTATTGTAAATTAATAAAATTGCTGATTGTTTTCTTTCTGTTTGGTCTCTATCCTAACAAAACGAAATCTGGAAATGATCAATAACTACAGTGTGGAGAAGGAAAATGTCTTATGAGTATGTGGGTATGATTTGATTTTTGAGATTCATTGCTTTCCTTTGTTAATAATCTTTAATACTAATGCGTTTTGTTTCAAGCTTTCAAAGCAAAACAAGATAATGCCAACTGAAATCGGATCAAATTAAAATGAAAAACAAAAAGTGTTAAGCCCATTAGTCATGACACTTAAATAGAATCATACATTAAGATAGTTCATTGCGGTATTAAACAGAATTTGACTGAGTGCAGACATCTTGTGAAGTATAACGAGTACAGAAAAGTTAACATACACTAAAAAAAATGAAAACCACCACCTACATGTAAGTCACTGACTACCCTTTTCAACAGGCTGGACACAAT
>JAVFBX010201551.1:0-12578 GCA_034783855.1 Mopalia kennerleyi | reverse complement strand
AAAGGACACATACCCCTCCAATAAAGGACACATACCCCTCCAATAAAGGACACATACCCCTCCAATAAAGGACACATGCCCCTCCAATAAAGGACACATACCCCTACAATAAAGGACACATACCCCTCCAATAAAGGACACATGCATGGATGGATTGGGTTCCGTTTTCCCCTGTAAGACTGTTTGTATTGGCAAGAGTTTAGAATGAACCATGTTTTACATTGCATCCATGTTAGTCTTGTATAAGAGTAGTAGATTTCCTTTACTACTCAGTGAGAAAAATGCCACTTTATTCGGACACTACAGGGGATGACAATAATATAGTATCAAGAATCAACTGTTAGAGATGCATGTGCTCTCTATGATCATTAAACTTGAAAAAAGATAAGTTAATCTTTCTATAATTAGATATATATTTTATTGATACTTTTTGTTTGTTAGATATACAGGAATGTGATTCTGACCCTGGCTGTGACCACACCTGTATAGATTTACCTGGTTCTTATTTCTGTGAATGTCTTGTGGGTTATCACCTGATAACTGAGGGAGACACTGAAGGCTACCAACTACCACTGCAGGAAAGTGGAGACAGGAAAGGCGATGTGTTTTTATATAACCACAGTTGTGTTAGTAAGTATAAGGGTCATAGAGTGTGTCAGTTTGTTTTGTTGCCACATCACATCATAAATATTATGTCCATTCTGATTTCTATAAAAGCCCATCATGGAATACAATGTACATTTTTTTAAAAATATTTCTGAAATATTGAAAGGTACCGAATGCTTGTGTTCTCATTGATTAGACGACTTTTCTGGATGTTTTCCAATCTTTTCCAGGGATTGAATGTCCCAGACCTCCAGTGCCAGCCAATACTTACATGTTAACTGACCAGGTGTCCTATAGGTATGGAGACACAGTGGATTACCTGTGTAAGTTTGGTTACATCCAGTTGTCCGGTTCTACATCTCTTCAGTGCCAAGCCAATAGACAATGGACTTCAAGCCCTCCTACCTGTTCAGGTATATTATATGATCTAGAATTTCTGTGCTTGATTGGTGTGAAAGTTATTTCACATTTATGATAAATGTTTATTGACAATACCATGTTCAGAAGTGTATATATTTTTTTGTACAGGAAACTAGTCAAAATATTAGCGGGTGGGAGAAGTAATAACATTTAAAACAGTACATGTAGTTAAAGAAAAAATATGCTTTATATATAAAAAATTGTCTTATGTAGGTGAAGGTAAAAGGCGGTTGTATTTAGGTTTGCATACATGTATGTATGGCTGACTTACTCCATCTTTGTGAAATTTAAAATCTGGCAAGCAATGTTTTTTTGGGCCTCTTGACCTGTTGTAATGAGTCTATTCAAAGAAAATCAAGTTTGGTGTTAAAATACAAAGCAAATTGAATTTAACGTTGCTGTTTTTCTCTGCAGATGTTGTGTGTCCCAGTGAGATCATTCCAGCTAATGTATTGAACCGGCCTGTAGTGTGGCCTACTGGACCAGCCCGTTACGGAGACAGAGTTAATCTGACTTGTATGATCCCTGGTCTACAGGAGCCAGTTATTAAAGAGAGGACCTGTCTCTATGATCAGACAAACAATCAATATCACTTTTATGGAGAAAACTTTGAATGTGGATGTGAGTAAGACTTGTATCATTGAGGGAGAAGCCCAATCAAACTAATCATCTCGGATTCCCACTTGTTTTATTTGGTTTTCTGGCTTTTGTCAAAAGTGTGTGACTCAATCTTCTGGGTCAAGGTCATCCTCTTTGACTCAATCTTCTGGGTCTTGATGGTCTCTCCCACTCCAGCTTCTGGGTCAAGGTCATCCTCTCTGACTCAATTTTCTGGGTCATGGTGGTCTCTCCCACTCAATCTTCTGGGTTCAGTTGACCTCCGACATGGGGAAGTGGAGAAATGTATTTTTCCTCACATTTCTTTAGTTACATGTATAATGAGTTTGGAAACATTTTATTCAACATAAAAGTCTTTAAAGAAATAACACAACAGATTGTAATTAGCATTTACCACACACTTTTTGTAGATTTTTAAAAATGGAATTTTTTTCACAAATGGAAGCATAGTCATAATAGCAGATATTTGAAGATGTGTTGATTGATTTTTAGTCATAGAGTGTGGTAAACCTGAGATTGTGTCTGGAGGCAATACAACACTTCTTGATGAAGGGGAACGGACAACATTTGGATCAAGGCTGGAGTTGACTTGTCTCCCTTTATTTACCCTGGATGGAGTGAGTAGCCTTGGGAATGCTACAGTCCCGTGTCTGGGATCAGGTCATTGGGGATTCAACACTCTACGATGTTTAGGTAGGTCTGTTATCTCTAAAAACTAGTCTGATTTTAACTGATTCAAGGTAGAATCTACAATTGAATAATACAGTGTATCAAATTTACATTTGTCAAGAAAAGACTAAAGAACTTCAGTTGATTCGAAATAGGCGGCTATTTGGATACACCAAACAATTGCCCTTCTGGTATTTGGTCTTGATTATTGCCTAGTCTGTTTAATTTTTACTTATTTTATTTCTGTTAATAATGTGGTAATGTCCACTGGGGTATTGTCTATTAGGGTAATGTGCACTGGGTTAGTGTCTATTAGGGTTATGTGCACTGGGTTAGTGTCTATTAGGGTAATGTGCACTGGGTTAGTGTCTATTAGGGTTATGTGCACTGGGTTAGTGTCTATTAGGGTATAAATGTGCACTGGGTTAGTGTCTATTAGGGTTATGTGCACTGGGTTAGTGTCTATTAGGGTAATGTGCACTGGGGTAGTGTCTATTAGGGTTATGTGCACTGGGTTAGTGTCTATTAGGGTAATGTGCACTGGGGTAGTGTCTATTAGGGTAATGTTCACTGGGTTAGTGTCTATTAGGGTAATATCCACCTGGGTAATGTCCATTACAGTTCCACTGGGATAAAACATGTATCTTTCCGGGATATTAATGCCCCCCCCACCTGAATAATGTTTACAAGGATAATTGGTGTAATGTTCAGAGGGGTAATGTGCACTGGTGTAATATTACAGGGATAATGTCCACTGGGTTATAATGTTCACAGGGGTAATGTCCACTGGGTTCTAATGTTCACAGGGGTAATGTCCACTGGGTTCTAATGTTCACAGGGGTAATGTCCACTGGGTTCTAATGTAAACAGGGGTAATGTCCACTATGTTCTAATGTTCACAGGGGTAATGTCCACTGGGTTATAATATAAACAGGGGTAATGTCCACTGGGCTATAATATAAACAGGGGTAATGTCCACTGGGCTATAATATAAACAGGGGTAATGTCCACTGGGTTCTAATGTTCACAGGGGTAATGTCCACTGGGCTATAATATTCACAGGGGTAATTTTGACTGATGTAATGGTCCCAAGGGTAATGTCCACTGGGTTATGATATATACAGGGGTAATGCCCACTGGTGTAATGTTCCTATGGGTAATGTCCACTGGGGTTATAATGTATACAGGGGTAATGTCTACTGGGTTATGATATATACAGGGGTAATGTCCACTTGGGTTATAATGTATACAAGGGTAATATCCACTGGGTTATAATGTTTACAGGGATAATGTCAACTGGGGTTATAATGTATACAGGGGTAATGTCCACTGGGGTTATAATGTATACAGGGGTACTGTCAACTGGGGTTATAATGTATACAGGGGTAATGTCCACTGGGGTTATAATGTATACAGGGGTAATGTCCACTGGGGTTATAATGTTTACAGGGATAATGTCCACTGGGGTTATAATGTATACAGGGGTACTGTCAACTGGGTTATAATGTATACACGGGTAATGTCCACTGGGTTGAAATGTTCACAGGGGTTATGTCCACTGGTGTAATGTATACACTGGGTAATGTCCACTGGTGTATAAATGTTCCTAAGGGTAATGTCCACTGGGTTATAATGTATACAGGGGTAATGTCTACTCATAATGTTCCCAAGGGTATTGTTTACTGGTGTAAAACTCCCAAGGTTAATGTCAGGAGTCAGGGGTAATACAGGGGTAATGTCCACTGGGTTATAAAGGTATACACTGGGTTATGTCTATTCGACAACATCCACTGGGGTGATGTCCACCCAGGTAATGTTTAATGTGGTAATTCTCACTCGTACACGGATAATTTCCACTGGGGGTAATGTTCACAGGGTAATGTTCACTGAGGTAATATTTGTGGTAATGTTAGCTTGGGTAATGACAATTACATGTAGGAATGAAGTATTGATTGAAGTTAAATGACAGGTGTGAATATTTGTAATTCTGTGCTCTAGGAGAGACATGCTCCGACCCTGGACGACCCGCTGATGCTACACAGTTAGCCACAAGCTATGAGCAAGGAAGTATAGTGACCTATGTGTGTAATCGATTAGGCTTTGGATTAGATGACCCCACTCCATTACAGTGTGTGCTGGATGATACAAACAAAGGGCTAGTGTGGGATCGACCTGTGCCCAAATGCATAGGTACGTCAATCATCCCTCTGGATTATACAGTACAGCATGTAACATAACTGAAATCATTAACACTGAAAACACATTGCCACCATTAAACCACATTCAGGTATGAGTTAAAAAAATAATTGTTTTCCTTGTTTAGTTCACTATTTTTGTGTGAATAGCTTAAGTATGAAAAGTTTAAATATCCTGTTGAGGTTAGACTCTGATGATATTGACTCCCCATCACTAGGGACCCTCTGGCTAAGGGCAGTTCGTTTGAAGAGTACCAATGCTGTCTTTACTTAGCACTGGAGGAAAATTAACTTTCCAACATAATGGAAATGCTTCGCATCTTGGTTGTGCTAGTGTCCATTATTGTTGGAATACATTGCCGTCATATAAGTAAAATACTTTTGAGCATTGATAATGAACATCGATCAATCAGTCAGTCAATTTTTAAACAAGAAAGGACTCCTAATGGTCAGATAAAACAAAACTGTTTACACATAAATTGTATTCCTTGCCATATTTTATTATCAGTTTCCCATGGGCTTACAAATTTCCTTCGTCCATTACAGAAACAACCCATCATATGAGTGAAAAGACTTTAAGTACAGCTAAATTCTATTTAAATAAAAATCACTATATGCTATATATTTCTTTCACAGATATGACACCCCCAGAGTTTGATAGCTGTCCTCCATACATAGAGATTGAGGAGATGTCTGCACCTGGGTTTGAGGTGCCATCAGTGACAGATAACTCTGGGTTTGTTAGGACCTTTCAGGTGGCTCCATCTGGGTTTTCACCTGACCAACCTCTCTCTCAAAGTGTTATTGTGACATATACAGCCTGGGATGACGCTGGCCACAACAGCTCCTGTAAAGTTACAGTGCACGTTAGAGGTTTGACCCTAAGCTTTTTTGCTAATTCATTAGTGAGAAATCATAGGTTTGAATAACAAAAAGAGAAGCCGGTTTTTACCAATTTTACTGAGATTTTGTTAAATTTTCGAATAAAATCCTTTTTAATAATCTGCTTGTGCTACATGTATATACTCTTTCAAGTTTAGTATTTGACACTGATGGTGGATTGAGAACTGTGAATATAAATGTGTTTCCTCTGCTGTTTCAGCCCTAGAGAAACCATTGATAGTGTGTCCTGATCCCATGGATGTTGTGTACCCAGCAGGCTCCAGTAGTCTCCATCTCAATGAGAGTCTGGTACAGGTGTCTGGGGTGGGAGTTAGTGTAAGCCTAACAGCCCAGCAGGTCCTCCCTGAAGACATAGGCACAACAATGACTGTAATGGCTACTGTGAGCGATCTCTACAATAGACATGCAAACTGTTATTTTCAAATATCCGTTAAAGGTGAATATTTTCTAATTAAATTGGTCTGGTTTTGTAAACTGTAAAATTCAAATTTCCACTTTTATTCAGTGACAAACTGTCCTGAAAATGAAAGTGCTTCATTTTCATCTGTATACATTGTTATCTTAAAGAGGTTGTGATATCATAGAAATCTATGATCCTCTGTTTTACAAAAGGTTTCAGTATAAATTGTATAAATAAAAAGTTTAAAAGTGTAATGGCTATAAAAGGTGTAAAAACTAACTAAGAAGTGGCTGGGTCAGAGTGTAATATACATGTAGTAACCCACCAATCAACTGAGGAATCTCTTATAACTGGTTGTGTTATTCTTTCTCAGCCAGCCAGTGTGACCAGGGTCAGATTGGTGAGCCTGTTAATGGTAGGAAGGATTGTCAGCGACTACAGGGTCAGTCAGTGCTCCGCTGTTTCTGGACATGTAATAGTGGATTTGCTTTCTATGAGGATAGTTCTGGTGGACGTCTCATGACTGACTGTATGGAGAATAACACCACCCTGACCCCAGTCTGGACGAGGACCCTTGTACCCCAGTGTGTCTTTAGTAAGTAATTATAAATAAATAGAGAATAATACACAATAAAGTTTGAATACCATGATAAATGTTGCTTGAGTGAATGGTTGAATGAAATATGAATCTACAATTCAAACCTTGAGGACAGAGATTGGGAACAGAAATAGAAGTTAAAAAAGTTAATTGCAAAAAGAAAACATTTTTTTTTTCAAAACTTCATGACTTACACTGCAATATTTCGAATCTAAAATATCCTTCATAATCACTGTAATGTATAGTGTCGATTGTTCAATAACTAACTCCAATCCAAAATATATCCATAGAATCTTGATCTTTTACCCTGAATTGATGAAAACATGTGACACGTATCTGTATATGTTGGACATGAAATTTTGCTTTCTCTGTCCATTTTGTTCCACAACCCTTCATTTACCATAACTACATGTACCCCTCTCTTTTGATCGTGTTTGATTGGCAGTTTTTGTTTTTCTCACCAAAATCTATTTTGTCCAATTCAATTGTTCTCAAACATTAAAGTGACGATTAACAAATGGCTTGTGTCTTTTTTAGGTGGGGAGCGTGCTATATTGACAGACATTTATGAATTCACTTACTCCTCCACAAAGGTCTTGAATGAATCCTGCCTACCTTTTTATGAAGAAAAATTTTATACTGATGTCATACCAAAGGAGCTTGATGAAGGCAGTGACCTTTGTAAAGATGTGGCCAAGGATACACAGATCTTCATAGACTTATATCAGAGAGAAGGAATTCAATCAACTGGTGCAGAGGTATTTTTATGCTAACCTTGTTTGGTCTGCTAATAATCTCATCTGCCAGGGCAGAAAGGAGGGATGTAAATGACTGTAACAAATCTTGAAGCTGCACACTTTTTGGATTCAGATCAGACTTGTTTTGTTAGGTTGCCCTAAAAGAAGTGAAGATAAAGGTATTGTTGAGAAAGAGGGAATTTTGGTGGTGTCTGTGCTGGTGACCAGTTAAGCTTTAATGTTTAACAAATACCATTCATATATAAGGTCTACCTTTCAAGTTAAGATTTTTTGTTTAGCTCACAGTATATACAAGTTAAAATTATTTGCTGACATGATTTTGCTTGACGCAATTTTGAGGAAGCTATTTTTTCTTTTTTTGGAATAACATTTTCTTAGTTTGAACTGATTCTTGTTCAGAAACTTTTGCAGATTGAAATGAAGAAGGTCAGGTGGTTGAAAAGTCTAGGTGGCCGACATGTACTGCTAGCCATTCGGTGCCTCACTCTGGCTCAGGGTCATGGGTTTGCATTTCCAAAGGGGTTTCAACCTGTAAAATTTGCTGAACCAGAATCTGTTTAAAATCTGAAAAAGACCCTCCAAATAATGTTCACTTTCTAAAAGACATAAAATTCTTGAATTTACCTCACTCAAGGGATAAACAGTGTACATGTATCACACAGGCTAACATTGGAATACCTCTAAATATCAGTATCCTCTGAAATCATATCAACAGTAACGATGCACAACCTTAGGAACAGCTTGACAACCATCAAGAGTTACATTTGTTTGGTGGAGGATTGGGAGGGAGCTTCGATCCAGCTACCCTGGTGCTCTCAGAGCTAAGGGGCAACATGAAGTCAATCTGTTTGTGAAGTCTTTGTCCTGTGAATGTGATTGTACTGTATTTGTCCTGTGAATGTGATTGTACTGTATTTGTCCTGTGAATGTGATTGTACTGTATTTGTCCTGTAAATGTGATTGTCCTGTATTTGTTCTGTGAATGTGATTGTACTGTATTTGTCCTGTAAATGTGATTGTTCTGTATTTGTCCTGTGAATGTGATTGTCCTGTATTTGTCCTGTGAATGTGATTGTTCTGTATTTGTCCTGTGATTGTGATTGTACTGTATTTGTCCTGTGAATGTGATTGTCCTGTATTTGTCCTGTGAATGTGATTGTCCTGTATTTGTCCTGTGAATGTGATTGTCCTGTATTTGTCCTGGGAATGTGATTGTACTGTATTTGTCCTGGGAATGTGATTGTTCTGTATTTGTCCTGTGAATGTGATTGTACTGTATTTGTCCTGTGAATGTGATTGTCCTGTATTTGTCCTGTGAATGTGATTGTACTGTATTTGTCCTGTGAATGTGACTGTACTGTATTTGTCCTGTGAATGTGATTGTACTGCATTTGTCCTGTGAATGTGATTGTACTGTATTTGTCCTGTGAATGTGACTGTACTGTATTTGTCATGTGAATGTGATTGTACTGCATTTGTCCTGTGAATGTGATTGTACTGTATTTGTCCTGAGAATGTGATCGTACTGTATTTGTTCTGTGAATGTGATTGTACTGTATTTGTCCTGTTTGTCCTTGTTTGTTGCCAGTGGTGTTGAGGTTGATTTCCTTCACCCATTGGGCTGGGTAGCCTTCAGTATGGTGTTAAACCCCAATCAAACAGATACATTTTTTTTGTTCTGATTTTATTTTTCATTTGCGTCACGGACAGGAGTATCCAATATTTTATGTTCTTATTGACACAGTATTTTTAAACAAACTATATTCATTATTCAGGGACAGTTACATGTACCATTGACGCCACCCAGTGTCTTAGCTAAAAATCTTTCTGTCAACAATCTGGGTTTTTTTTTTAGGAAGTTTCCACTTTTCTGTCATTCTCATGTTAAAATTCAGAATTTCTACCTGTCATTTTAACCATTTTTAGAAATCTGCATGTCGAAATTGACCGGTGGATGGGTCTGGGTTCCTTCTTGTTTGTCATTTTGAAAACATAGGTTTCTCCAACAACTTGTATTTCATTGTAAATGTGGCCTAATCTTAGATTATATATTGGTCACTCTCAGTACACTTGATATGTTAATAAAAGGAGGTGCGTCAACATACAGGTAGACATTTATCAGGATCTGTTTAAATCTTGTTTTTGTTGTTTTTCAGGCAAATTTCACCCTTGCATTTCAATATCTACCCAAGACAGTTGATATGAAAATACTGAATTTATGTTCAAATGTGCTTAAGAGACTTGAGATTCAATCCACTGGAATAAACAATACAGGTGACTGTGCTGATCTGACAACTAAAACGATTGTTCGACTCTCCTCTCAATTCACCTGTCCCCTTCATCAGAAACTCAGGATGGAACAACTTAACTCTATTTGCTGTGAGTACATAGGCCACAGGTTTAATTTGATTTTAAACTAACCATTTAGTTATTTCAGCAATGTGTCTGTGCTAGAAACTCTTACACATAATGAGGCTGATCAATTAATGATGGAAATTAGACCCATCCAAATCATGAGAAAATGATGACAGATTTTTACAAACCATATTAAAGTAGCAATTGCAAATAGACTGGAGTGACCATTGCCAGTGATTTGATAGTATGGTTTATAGTTCTTGACATACTCTCTTTACTCTCTTTATATGTCAGCACTGTGGAACTCTTCACACTTTATGGTTGTAATAGCCCTCATCATATAAAGTGAATTATTGTTAAAGAGGGTGTTAAACACTCATCAATAGATATCATTTCTTGTCTTATTTTCTCCGTTACAGTAAACTGTCCACCTGGAACCTATAATTCTGGGAATTCTGTCTGTGAAGCCTGTGCTCTGGGAAGTTACCAGTCTGGTGAGGGTCTAAACCAGTGTGAGGCCTGCCCCTCTAATACATCAACCTATGAGGAGGGAAGTGCATCTGTGGACAACTGTAGGGGTGAGCCACTTTATACAAGCATAACAAAGTCTTCCCATTGTTAAACACAAATACAGTTATTGAGAAACTGTGGTTCATCAAGCTAAATGCATTGTATTAAATTAACAATATAGTATTAACAGGGAACTATAAGAAGTCACATGAATGCTCTTGGCAGACATCTTAAACTGTGATTCGCAAAATGTGGCACTTCTTAGTGTGTTGGGCAAACCAAAAATCCCCTTCCGCTTGGAACCAGCAATCATTTTACTTGTGCTATATTACAGCTTGTATCCCCAATTTGGTTATGGATCATTTTTATGTGCACGTCATTTGACAGGACATATAATGTTATGATGTTGTCTGACAGTCTAGCTGTCTGACTTAATTTTCGTTTTTGGCTGTTAACTTGAAACCTACTTACCAGATTCTAATAAAACTTGTAGAAGGGTTTCATGTGGCAAAATTGCACTTGCTTTAGTTATTCATATGGCTGCATTCATTTGGGATCACCTGGGTTCAAATTCTGAATTTGGTTTTCAGCACTTTTTCGAAAAGTACTAACTTCACTCATACTCTGGCCAAATTAGGTACAAATATTTTATGCAAGATCTTACATGGTATTGAGAGTGATATGCACAGCTTGTGCCACCTGGTGGAAAATTTATTTGTCTGGCTTTTAACTTGAATATTGATATTCAAACATGGTATGATAAATCGGTTTCTGGCTCAGGATGTTCACTTGAAAACTGATAGTCCAGTTCTTCTCAAACTTAATAAAAATTTGGCAAGATGTCTCATATCGTCAGTCTTGGCCTATGTCTTCCTACAAGTGGCACCATGTGGGGGAAAATTTGTTTTCAATTAATCATTGATTGTAGTCTTTCCAGGCTTGATGGACATTTCTCCTGTGGTCAGATCTTGTACAGGACTAAGTTTGGTAAATGGTGACTTACAAATGACACGGTCTGTTATTCCAGGGTAAATGTGACATCTCTGACGCTAAACACCATTGTTCTGTGTGTGAAATGCCTTTCAGCGTCAAGTCGCTAGAAGCATTGTTAAATTGACTCTGCTATTAGATGACCGCATGCCATTTTGAAGTTCTATCGCTTTTAACTATTTCATCTGGGGCTAGCGACCGGTAAATACTCTTTTAAGCAACAGGCCCCAGCACAGCACACTGATCAATCAATCTTCATCCAGTGGGCTGAATTGGATCTTAGTTTATATGAAGTACCTTTGAATCTGTATGTACCAATCATTGAACAAAAATGACACAAATTAAGATAACTAATAAATTGTAACCAAGGCACTTAACTGGGTGTAAAACATATTTACATATTTAGGATTTCGTTGAAATTATGTTGATTAAAAAAAAGACTAAATATTCCTGCTGAAGAAGAAACCAAACTGAAACACTTGCAGAGAGAACCTTATTTGATTATGACACTTCAAACTTTAAGATGTAATGACTACATGTGACTGTTAAAATACTTAGTATTATATTTGGGCCAGTGGACATATAGCTACAGTTTCTAGTTCTTAGAAAGGAACACTAACTTGTCCATTTTCTCTAAAGAATAAAATAAAATTAAAGTTTTTAGTTGAATGTGTTTAAATGTTTGTAGATCTGTGTGCTCCTGGTTGGGGGTCTGTGACTGGGCTGCCTCCATGTGTTCAATGTGCCAAGAACAGTTACTGGGTAAACAGTACCAGTTGTCTCCCTTGTCCATCACAAAGAGCCACCAGGTTTCCAGGATCTGTAAATGTTGAAAAATGTCTTGGTGAGACTTGTCTTTTGATAGTTTGTGTGATTTGTTACTTTCATCAGGTTATGCTATAAAAACAAGCCATTATAAACGCTCATTATTAATTTAAGCTGTATAACGATTGTTAGATCTCTGGCTAGGACCCCCGGTATCTTAGTATTCTGGCATTCATCTTCCGTGAGTTAGGCTTTGTTAAAAGTTACTGTTTTCCTCCCTATCACAACCAACTTAAAGAAGTTTAAGATTGAATGTACAGGTAGAGTAGTAACGGCTCCAATGAAAAGTCATCTTTATTATTCAAATTATTTTGACAAATATACTACTCACTATATATCATATTGGAGAACAAACGTTAACTGAATTGGTGGAAACTTGTAGTCTGAAGCTATGTAGTATCAACTCATGTTTCAGGAATGTTAATATATCTTATATTCCTCAATTCTGGGTATATGGTGCACTATATAGCTGTAAAATGTATAGTTTGGTTTAGGATATATCTCTGGGGTTACATACTAATTCGGCTGAAATAATGACCATTTTAGATATATGTGGTGTTGGGGAGTTCTCTGAGAGTGGGGGACTGGCACCTTGTGAGAGTTGCCCTAGGGGCTATTACCAGGACAAACAAGGCCAACAGACTTGTGTAGAATGTCCTCTAGGCCTAACTACTCTGAGTACAACAACAACAATGAGGCAACAGTGTGTCAATAATAGTAAGTGGTTTTCC
>JAVFBX010201540.1:0-12579 GCA_034783855.1 Mopalia kennerleyi | reverse complement strand
GAGGTAGTCGGAACTGCGGTCATTGTTGTCTCATTAAGACCGCTGAGCTGTGTTCCTTGTTATGTATATTTGCGCACCGCACGCAACCCGTGGAGGGTAAGAATTATGGTTATAGTATATCTTTAACTAAAACGATACAGCCTATATTTTGTCATGGAGTCAAAACCCAAAGCGCCGAAGAATTTCTCCAGTTCTGACGAAACAGTGTACAAATAGAGACAATTTCTTCGCAAATCAAGCAACAAACAGGAATGACAACTAAACAAGTCTTCAGATACCTGGCCTAAACTGCAGTGCTGCTAGGACAAAGATGTCGGACTTCATGGACACGGGAAGCTGTGAATGACAGTGCTAAACATGGCACTAACAAACATGTTTTAAAATAGAATAAAAATAACAAAATGTGAAACGAATAAAGATATTTATCAATAAATCAATTTATCAAACACTGTAAACATCTTGTGAATGGAGGATGTGAAGAAAGCGAACCAGCCACACACAAACAAGCCCAGTACCACTCATCAGTGTACTAATTCAGTAGTGTTGTGCACCATACGTAATCTGCAGAGTGTAAGACTGTACGTCGATATCCAGTTTGTTATTGTTGTTTTGTTTTATTATAAAGTGTGCTACATCCCGTTTAACAGGAATCTCACCCGCATGGGCAAAATAGCGCCCTGACAGACAAGATCTCTGTGTTTGTCTACGTTAACTTGGTCGATATATATGGTGACGTACATTGAGGTTTATTTAGGACAAGTTCTGTCAAGTGAGATCCTATACCCCCAAGGCAGTGTCAATTGAGGCAACAATTGTACTTAAGTAACTCATTTTTCACGACTGTGGAAATATTTACTCTTACGTTGCCATAGGAAAGGACACGATTGAGCGGATTTCGCAAATGTGTCTGAAAGCCAAATGATGAATCAAACAGAAAGCTGTCCAGATGCGATCTATGTACGGCTTACTAACAGCTTCCGGCCAAGTCAGTGACACTGGGGTGTTTGACGTGGAGCAGACGTGCTGAGTTTTAATCAAATACACCGGATGTTAATAGTGGTATTGATATTTTAAATATACATTTGAACGTATACTCCGGATTGTACGAAAAACAGCTTCTAACATTTTATTTGTATTAAAAAAGACTCGGTTTTGCCAAACAACCAACGCGGTTATTCTTTGTCGTCAAACTGAGTTGAAAAATAATTCAATAAGATTGGATAGGAATCGGTAACACCATGATCAGTGAACACTTTTTAGTTAAGGGGTTTTTAGCGAGTTTCAGTCTGTACGGGGCCAGCCACAGGCGCACTGATTGAATAAGCATGACGGACGGAGTTTATGAAAACGTAAATATTAAAGCAATATTAATGTTCAAACCAGTGTAAATGAGATAACATAGAACTCTAATAGTTTGTTGTGAGTCATCAATTTGTTTACATTCATTTGGCCCTTTGGTTTTGTTGTGTAGATATTTATTTGTGTTATCGCCATTACCAGATTGATCAAAGGTTGGATATGCGAAATGGATACTCATTACCTGTGGAAATACGCTTCGACCTACAGCTACAGCGGAATTATTCCCAGAATCGCGAACGTTAGCCATGGACTGATGAACAACGAGGTTATTATTAGTACGTACCATTTCTCGCTCATCTTTCAGCAAAGTAATTTACTTCACATTGCTTTATAAAAAAAATTACAACATAGAAAAAATATCAAAATTCTCGGTAGATTTCATAGTATCTTAAGTTGAATTTAAAAGGATTTCGCTGTTATAATGGAACAATTTATTTTGAAGTATTATTCTTGTTGCCAGCTTTAGGAAGTGTGATAGACAAAATATTTTTTCCCCGCTTTCTTCTGTTAGGCAGTGCTGGAAATGCTTAGCCGGATTATGTACGAAATAGATTTTAAGCAAAAGATGTATTTTTACTTTCTATCATTGATGAAGTTTTAAATATCTTCACAAAAAAGCTAAATGAACCAATTCAGGTTTTTTGTTTTTTATTGAATTGCACAGGATCGTTAACTATTAATAAATTTAACACTTCTCTTTGTAAATATTATGCCAAAAATATAACAATGCATAAATGATAGCGAACATGATAAACATTTTTTTATCGCCACAAATATCGGAGTAATTGGCTGTCAGTTAATTACGTAAAGGTAATAATTGACAACATTGAGCCAAATTTATGGACAATGACAAATCGATTATGATTAATATAAAATGAAACTTTTCAATTTCCAAGCACACCAAAAGAAAACAAAATCTTTAAATTTGAACTTGGTGGCGTCTGTAATCTGACCAAAAACTAGAATGGGCACATCTCAGGTTTCACAAATTAGGCACAAATTCAAGCCACACGGATATACCAGAGGTCATTTGTATAAAAAATGTTTGCGACTTTTGAATTGAAGATGGAGCATTGCGCTATTTTCTTAGCTTTACTATTATATCGTTGTTATAGCTGTTATCGGTATACAGCCGAGTAGGATTGGCTACTCTTGTGAATTTTACATGCCACAAAGTTCATTTCCATGTGATTTACATCCCGAAGGTACTAGTTAATTCCTAGCAACCGTATAACATGAACACGCTAGTTTGATCCTCTCTTTATTAGGAAATATGTTGGAATTTAATAGTTAAAATACACATACTATAAATCCTGATTGTTCATTACATTGTTTACATTGTTATCCACTCATATTTGGTTTCTCTGCAGCGTGACAATAATAGCCACGACAAATGACTACAAACTACACTTAGGTCTAATAAGAATTTTGTGCCCAGTGTTAAGAGGAGCCGCTTTTTAATTTGTACCCATCAACTTGTGGTTCGTTAGCACGACTGTTGATTCTGTGTCGTTTGATAAAACGTTATTTGGATTGTCATTTTTAAATCTGAGCAAAGCTGTATTATATTCACATCAGCAACAAATACTCACCTTCCAAATGATCATATTTGCCTGGCAGCGATTTGATGCATGTGTTTCTGGCTGTGTTCCATTTCTGTGCGACTCCTAATGGGACCAATGCTGTAACAAAATAGTGGTGTGGAGTTAATACAATTCCGCTCAATCTGGCATCTTCAACTAGCTACACAACTGGATTAAGGGTCGACAATCTCAAATACAAAGAATTCTCGATCCGTATTCAGATGCTTACAGGAAGCAGTAAATTTACCTTGTCTACAATTGTGGTACAAGACAGGTGAGATTTGATTGGGCTTGTTATTGATTAGAATCAGTAACACCTGGCCATTTCCCACAGATTTCTGTTCCAATGTTCCATATAATAAATTTCGATGGCAGATCGGTATTCCATATATCACTATACCTTAGCACAATGGAAATCCATTCTGTAAACCTCTTAGATGCACTGAGATGACAAGTAGTGAACACACGGAGACTAATGCAAAACATCAGCTGAACAAATATCTACTACGGTTTCTATCATTGATATAGGGGACAACCAATCATACCCATATAGAATAATATATTTTACCCTTCATGCTGAAGTGAAAGCAAACGTCCAGAAGATACAATTAGACAGGAAAATATATATAATATGGAATATTGAGATAATGTATTAGGAAGGAGAACCAATCTTTATAACTAATGCATTACTTTCCTGATAAAGTTGTATTTGTCATTAGTAACTTGATTACCTGCCTCAAATACAGTGTAATAGGCAGGTTACATGGCGATACATGTTGCTACTGCGTCATACATAACGTCTGTTTAACACTTGTCGTAGAAGGTACCTTCTTATTCGCAGGCTTTCGAAACAGGTACATTTAATTAACCACACAGAACTACATTAGCTGGGCGAAAGAGTCCACATTGGAAACTACCTGAAGACGATACACGTTTTTGTGTGCATGTTTACCCCAAAACGAATTGTGCAATTGGGTTGTTTAAATGAGTTTGTATGTTAATCTTTCTGGCCTGATGACTCCTACTTGTAAAGTCCGACCGCCATGTTAGTACCTGGACAGGAAAACATATTGACATATAAATTCACTTGTAAGTCAGGTGTGTGGTGCCTATCAGAACCAAAATGTGAAATCTGTGACTGCCTGTACGACATGAAACACATTTTGGTTGACTGTGTGGACTTTGTACCTGTTAGGGGGCAACATTGCTGGCGATGTTGTCATCAAGTTCCTTAAAGGGATCGGTGTGTATCATACAATTTAATATTATAAGTGATTGTAAATAACTTTCTGACAAAATTTGTAGATACAAAATTAAATATTCGATATTTTGTGAAAAAAAATCTTAACATAATTAAATGTATATCCTTTTCGGTTGATTTGTTTCTATTTTTATGTTTACTGCCATGGGTGCAATCTGTTTGAAATTTATCTTTAAAAAACAAAAAAAGAACGTTGAATAACAGAGATTTGGCTATAGGTTCACGCCACAGCGTAGCTGAAATACCGCTGAATGTGGCGTTAAACACCAATCAACCAATCATTGCCATCAGAGGCTCCTGCAGAACACAGGTCGATGGTGGAACTGTGACCTGTGTGGGTATGGTAGTATCTCGTCGATGTGGTACCGCGTGACGCCACTGTCGTTCGGGACAAATACAATATCAACAGAGCACATCTATTGAAATTTGATTATTTTTCATCGCCGGTAATAGTATACATGGCGTATACCACACGAGACACCGATGAAAACACTGAGCAAACGCATAATGGCTTAAAACCGCGACATTTAAAGAAGGAAATCTAAATTCGAAGGCTCTTATGTCGCAAAATATTTTATACGTAACCGTCCCGTGTATGTTCAATACTTGTCTCGTTGGGATTTACAACTAGAAACTTTATGCATGGTTGTTGTGCAAACACCCATATTTCCTCGAGCAGGTGGGCGTGTGTAACCGCGTAATGATATACAAGCTATCAGTATAGAATTAACAGCTTTTATTTCCAATAGCAGATCAGCCAAGCGGTTGCTAATAAGTCACAGATAACCGTTAGGTTACACGCTTCGCCTTAATATGCGTTATTAATGAGGTAGAATTGTATGGCTACCGTGTTTCTTCTCAACCCCTGTTCATTTGAACACCAGTCTAAACATACATTTCACTTCCAATTAATCACGAAGTGTAAGGCATTCCAAAGACTCGTAAAGGGACAACTTTTTACGTAAATATTGGCATGACTTTGATGAATTTCGCAACAAGACAATGTTTAAGTGCGAAGTTTGTAATTCTGATAGAACTACTGAAATCTTGACAAATATAAGAAAAACTGCTTTGACAATGAACTACTGTTTGGAATGGCTGCTGATATCGAAGTTGATATATGTAATCCGTCATTGTAGATTTGTCTTTATCCACAAACACTCAGAAACAAGGTCTTTCAGACTGTGGCGATATTTGTGATGATGCCACAGGTTCAACTGATGTTACTGTGGAAATATGGTGCGTCTACTGAACTGTCCATTTTTTGTTGTAGTCTAGTTATGTCATTGTTTTTTTCTTCTTTGTGGATAAAGTTCTTACTTTTCTTTTACATTTTTTATTGACATGTAATTGTAATTTGCTGAGATATGGCGCACATCATTCTATTGAATGAAACCGTCAAAACTTTATTAACTAAATAACTAATGCTGCTAGTGACTACGCGAAGACATTTGGCAACACGATATGGACTTGACGTTTTAAATACTTTTAAAACGTTATATTACATGCGTGGTGGTTTTCTGTGCCTAAACCCAATTAAGAATATATAACTGGTTAACAATGACAATATGTTCAACGATCTGTATTGACAGACAATGCTCTCGTACTAAATAAAAGATGACATAGCAGTAAACGCCGTTTGATCAAAAGCGGTCTTTGCTAAGAACTAACACGGGTACGATATACCTGAAGTAACTTCGTTCGGTCATCATTTTATGTATTTACCATAATGGCCAAAACAGAGATCTGTAATAAGTCACTAAAGATAACAGAATCCAGTGTTTATTAAATCGTATGAGATATATAATGTAGCTATAGAATATCATCACGAAACATCAGTGGACGTATATCAGCTACAAATTCATAGCGATTTGTTAAACCTACATTGCATAAGGTAGAAATGGTTGATAACCAATACATTGTCATATTTATTTGATGTATGTTTCAACACAACCATAACACGTAAAGCTGAATATCAGGCCACCTCTGTTGAACACGCTCATGTCGCATGTGATAATAATAAAAAAAATAATAATAATCTTTACAAATTCCTTTATATAATCTGCCAGTGTTTGTGAACCTCAAGGAACTTATTCTGTGATCCTTAAGATTCTGTCTTGACGTACCGTGCTGACAACATTCTTATTGCTTTCTGTAAAGCCCATACGGATGACAACCTAACCCGGCAAGGATCTCTGGGCAGAATTACAACCAACAAAGGAACCAAAGGGTTGTGCGTTTCTTTCGTTTGGAATATCCAGAAACTGGATGAAGATGAATATCTGAAAGCGTTCTCTGCCATAGATCTTCTGACGTATATGATAGGCCACAAAGTAGGGCAAGAAAATCGACTAGCAATTGATGGTCCTTCAGAAACTGGCTCCAATCAGTGTTACTGTCACAAGTCAAGGTGCATAATCGGCATGATTTGGAATCAGCAGAGTCTCCCAACTGGACAAGAGGATTAGAAGCACCTGATTAAGCGTTTTATGACCCAGATAAACAGTTCTGGTTTTTGTTTCAAATCAATTAGATGTCGCTAAAATAACGATAAAGTCAACATATGGCAGTCTTCCACCCGCTTTGTCAAATTTATTTCGCTACAAATGTTATCCCTGCCATCTTGTGGAAGTGACATTATATCAATATCAAAATACACAAAAACTATAACAACAGCCTCCAGTTCCAATAATGACCGCTTTGCATTATGAATCCATTTTATGCTAACCGAAAATCTCTCAAATCACTGACTGCTAAAAGCTAAATCATTAAACCAATTTGGACCTTTGTCTTACTCCAGATGTGTAACACTTTCGTCAGGCAGGACGGATTTTCAGCCCAATTAAAATTTATAAAGAAATAAACGTTTCCCCAGACCAAGCAGTTGCTTCATACAAGCATTACAGGCTTGGCAAAAAGTTCAACTGACACGTCATTACTTGCTTTTCTAACAATCCATTTCCAATTGTAACAGGACTAATTAAGCAACAGGAAATGATTTGACGTCAGGATTTGGAAGTCGACTGGGACCATTTATAATTGTTCCAAAAAAAAAAGACACATTCGACTTGGAATTTTATTTTGAGCTGGATTACAACTGAATTTCTGACATGTCCGTAAGGTGAACTCAATGGAATTGCTATTTTTCGGGCGTGGAATTTGTCTTAAAGTGGTCAAGAGGCTTTTGTCGCGCTTGATGACGCATGTATTGACCGAGATAGAAACATGTTTTCAGCTGATGAGGGTAAGAAGTCAATGAGATGTCCAGCAGAAAGTCACTTGACGTTCATGGAAATCGAGAGAGTCACACAATGAACCTCTAGTGGGTCTAGTCTAATTCCTCCTTCGAATCATAACCCTGACACCCCCGAACAATTATCCAATATATCAAAGTCAAAAGATACAAAAGCTGTGACTAAAACATTTTCCAATAATGAGCACGCTGCTAGTGCTCTGCAATATCTATTCAGTCGATTTGATGCTAATCTCAAAATATTGAAAGGTGGCTTTGCGGAAGCCAAGTGGTACTTAGAGCTCTCTCACTGGAACCAATTCGGAATATTAAGTCACTTAATGGCGTTTTCTTCACGTAGTTCTCGTCCTGGCTGAATCACGGAATCAAACATTTGCTTCAATCAACCCTTTAACACTAAAACACAACAGACGCCTCTCTGGTTCGATTACTTTGAAAGTCGTTGGTCGGAAAGACACGTCCTACAACTATCATTTTAATTGATCTGGAAGCTGTCAAATTCCGCGTGTAATGTTAATTAACTGCGGTAAAGAGATCAAAATTTAATTTCATTTATTCACCAGAAGTACAATCACATGAATATTTACAACCACAATGTAAATTTAAAACAATAAATTTATATATTAAATTATTGAAAATATTGTTGTTGTTTTTCTGACAGGAAAAAGTAGCTATAACGGGCTTATCTTATCCCATGTGATTTGAATGCAATCACCCAGTACCTATACTTCATTCCTACTTTTATAATAAAGGTCTATGTTGTTTTACGCCCCCAAAATAAGGAGAATGAGTTATTTTAATTGGGTAACATTTGAACTATAGAAGTATTATGCATCATCTACTGACCGAACATTATGTATCCATATTTCAAAAGCGGAATTTATTGGCCTAAACCAGATGTTGTGGTATAGAAACAGTGCCATTAGAATGCACCTCTAGTCTGATAACACTATATAGTGCCATATACGGTGGAGTTATTTGTACATAATAGCTATGTAATGGAATTTTAATCCATTGGTTTTTAGACAAACCTATAATGCGATATCTTGTTGTTAAAACTATTTCTTTAGTTGATGGATTGTTTTCATAAGGAAAGGCCGATCAAATTAAATTCCCAACCAATTCATTGAAACCAAAGTGATCAGAAACAATAGATTCACTGTTTGAAATAAATACTATCATTTTGTTATTTCCTCCCCTGTTTCAAATACCAGTGTGTCGAAGGCACTATAAATGATGTTGTTGCGGATAATAACCACATGATCCCGCTGTAATCGTTCGATACTCTGAGTATATAATTCGAAGTGTATTGACTTTAACATTTCCTCTCGTGCAACACGCCGGTAATAAACTCATTTAATTGCAGACCACCAGTTTTTATTCGCAATAACTTGGTGTACTCGAACAATTCGCAACACGAAATCTGTATGAGTTACGTTCCACGTGTCTTTAAATGTTGTTGTACTTGTTGACACGTCGTGTGGACGGGATATAAACCTGTTTTCAGGGGACAAGTTGGACGCCAATGACCTTACGCCCATAAACTCATCAGCATCGGACTGTGGAATGTTCAAGCAGCTCTATCAAACTCCCCTACGTCTAGCTTAATTTCTCCCACGAATCATGACCCCGCTACGTCTGACAAATGATTCAATATATCAAAGTCAAATGGCACAAAAGCTGTGACTCTAACCTCAAGTTCCAATAATGACCAAATTGCTACTGCTGTTCAATATGAGTCAATTTATTGCTAACCTCCAAATGTCAAAAGCTGCCAGTGTGGATACCATAGGGTATTTCTTAGCTTACTCACATGAAGAGATCCGGCTCAGCTAGTCCCTATCACAATGCTATATTTGCATATTTTTGTCGGCTATTCTTTGTTCGTCATTACATTCATAATTTTCTGTAACACATTTTTGTCATTTCAACGACGGATAACGTGGGAGGCCCGACGATATTGACAAAATGGCAGACTTTCATAGTGCAGAACATATGTACTTTAATTCTGACAGATTTTGTACTCGACTTATGTTGTACATGAACCGTTGGCGCTTCATGTATATATAACCATATTCGATAATACTTTACATCGGTATTTTTTAAAAGAAGGCTGAATATAGTTTTAAACTTTTATTATGGTCCACATTTATTGATACACCAAGTAATGGTAAATAGTTCCGACATAGGTTCCTTCCCATCTACTGTCCAAATTGATTTCCATCGTCCTTTAGTGGTTCTGAAGAGCGTTTTAAAAATAACGCTTTCATCAAGATGCTATTTCCCGATACTCTAAGGACACAGTTGAGCAATTATTCCTCTTTGTTGCTGAAGTAGCCGTCGTAGATAGCGCAGTTAACAGACTAATTTCGTAATTAGTTGTTTTTCTTTGTGAATAATTGGGTAAGTACTCACATTGTAAAACCATTGTAACGTAACCGCCTCTTTCTTTCACTGGACTATCGGTTTCATATTGCACTATCACGTTAGTCTGCTGTTGTATAACAGGTAACAATAATTGTAAATTAACGGCCTCCACCATTTATTTCACACAACTTACGGCTTGATTTTTTTTTTTACAATCGTACTTAATATAGTGGGCGAAGGAAATGGCCTTCTATGTTACAGCGCAATCAGATACAAAAGTTCGGCTTTGTGTTGCCCAAACTCAGGGAGCACCATGGATGGCCCGTACCCCATGCAACTGCCTTCCGATTAGGCATGGCGATTATACTGTCGGGACATGACCCGTTATACCATGTACTTGTAACGCACACAGAAAGGACAGAGCAATCACAAGATGTAATACGAATAGACACCACAAACAGTTCTTGTTGTCAATTAGTCCTTCGAGTATAAGGAAACTCCTTCCAAACCACTAGAACCATTTTTGAAAAGTGCTAGTTATTCTATAAAGTAGTACGAGCTATTAAGTGCGAACTTCTTGTTGAACACATGGTTGACTGCCGCTTGAGTTCAGGAACAGAACGTAATATCTACTTCTTAAACTAAACCACAAATTGAAACTTGCCAAGGACTATGCATTAAAAACTAATAAGTATTTCCGGTTTGAAACAAGATATTCACTGGATTTATTTGTTGGTTTGGTTTGATCTATTTATTGCCTTCTAACAAATTTCTGATAAATTTCAAGTAAACGCCAATCAGTAAAGAAGGCATGGTGATTTAAGAACACCATATGTTAAATACAAACTGAAAATGATCCGTTCATGTTAAAGTAGCCATGATTTCTTTATAACACCGATTAACCCAGAAAGTGTCAATACACCATCTGTTCCTTGCCATATTACGAAGGAAAACGGCGTAAAAACCACCCTCGAACCGGAGCAACGTCGTGTGACTAACTTATATACCTGATGGTCTACAGACGGACTCGATCATGTAAGCGGTATATCGGAATAGGATTAGTAAGCGCACACGTTAAACACGTACCCACGGGCCTATCAGGAAATAAGATTGATTGATTGGTGTTTTATGCCATGCTTTAGGATATTTCACTTTAATGATAGCAGTATATGCCAACAGTATTTTACACTATCACAGCCAAGACATGAAGCGTTTCCATAATGTTGGAAAGTTCACTTCCCACTAGTGCTTAATCTAGGCAGCATCGTCACTCTTCAAACAAACTGCTCCTAGCCAGAACGCCAGGAAAAAAGTCTTCTTCCTCACCATACAGTTGATCTTAATAATTGGCCAGTGCAACGAAAGGGTTTGGTTTGTAATTTGTCTATAACTAAAGTACAGAACGATTTTTTTGGACAAACGTGGAGAAGTACGACCAGATTTCCATCAACTAACGTCAGCCTCCTTTGAAGTGATGTTATTGGGACTCCTTGAACTGAACAGGAAATTAACAATTTATTAATTTGGCATGGGTCAGAATTAAATTGTACAAAGTCGTGATAATGGATCGAGGAATGCAAGGAGCTAAATGTAGCGATTTGTCGAATCAGTCTCATTAGACAAATATAATTTAAGAAAACATTTTGATGTTTCAATTAAAAGTAATTTATTGTGTTAATTAAGATCAACTGCAGCGATCCAAGTCGATTGGATAATTCTTAAAACTTTCCGTTTTTAACACGTTTGTGGTATTGACAAATATTTTCTTAGTATTTTCTAATTATTGCAAACAAAGTGTGATATAGATCCTGTCTTATCATAACACAACAAATCGTTACAACGCTTTACACTTATTCGATCTAGTTTAAAGTATAATTGTTTTTAAGTTTAATTTTCGAAGCCATCTGAACAGTGACCATGTCAAGACCACTATTAAACTTTACCAAACAAATATCGCTACCCACGCCCCGACTTCATGTTCTGTTATTGTTGTAAAACAAATTGCCGTATGAATGCATGTTGATGATTGAATGTTTGACATTCTCGGAACATCCAGGATGGGAAATCAAATCTACTGAAGGTTGTTTCAATCCTATGACGGTGTGCCAACAAAATGGGTGAAATGAACCGCTCTTAACGCCACTGACAACAAGTAAGTAAAGAGAGGACAATACAAGAGGACATACAAATGCGTCACAACATATCTACCTCTGGTCATCTCTTAACCCCACATCACCAGGACATCCGGATATCAAATTTATGAAACTCGCGTAGCAATTTAGCCAGAAACGTGGGCTCGGTCCACAAATGTGATATCCCCGGGTCACTCATTAGAGTGTAAGTAAATTCGCGTTGTGATAAATCTCGCTGATAACATAAGTTCATGTAACATATATTAAATACCATTTGGTTTTCCATCAATTTTTAATTTGCTGGATTATGTTTTTAAAATTTCAATGTGGTGATTTGGAGTTCGTTTGTTGCTTGCTTTTGTTGCATGGGTCCACGACCTTGGTTTCATTGCTAGCGTGTTGGCATACTGACCCTAGTTAGTCTGTCGATCACCGGTGTAGGAGTGAGTCCCATAATGCGGCTTAGGCAATTCATCCCAGTGTTCTACCGTATTGAAATAGGGCACAGTACGAAGTGGATACTTTGTCGTCATGAGTGCAACACCATTCAATCTAAATTAAAGGAACCAAAATATAACGTGGTGTATTGAAACAAATGAAAAAAAAGTCACCCTGAGACAATCT
>JAVFBX010201529.1:0-12580 GCA_034783855.1 Mopalia kennerleyi | reverse complement strand
AAAGTGGAGTATATTTACACTGAATTGTAAATTTATAGTGAAACACTGTAGTATTACACCAATATAGAACAAATACAACGCTTGTGGCTGTAAAGTAATAACAGCGGATTGGGCTGTGACATTATGCAGTACAGTTCAATGTAAATCTACCAATATTTTTTACAGTGTAGATCAAATGGTCATACGGTAAACTGTGATACCTGGATTCGGTATATACACCTTTACCAACAGCTTAAACCGCTTCCATTTCTCTGCATTGGATTTGATAAACGAATTCAAAGATGTTGGCTAGTTATAAACGACTAAAGTAGCTTGAACCTCTGTAATGTTGTTATATTGCTTATGTTAATATAATTAATGCTATGTAATGGATCTGCAGGTGTAGGTGAGAAAAAGAAAATATTAACCGTAATAATCGCTATTTGACGTTAATTAAGGAATTGTTGTTTGGAATTACATATCAAACTTTAATATTTCGGTTTCGGTGTCGGTTATGTTAAAAATTATGAAATATGAAATTAGACCTACTGACTACACATGAAGTGCTATCCCCTAATTAAGTTCCGAGAAATATGTGTAGGCTTACGCAAAGGATATCCAAAATAGTTGGAGAAAAAACCCAACAACACGTGATTCACAGAAAGTCATCATGTCGTGTTCAAGGCCTGCTTTACTTGGAACTGTTCTGAGCGAATATTGGCCAAGCATACTTGCTTAGTGAGGATATCGCCACGAATAGATTAAAGGCTTTTGAAGCTAGGCACCATTAAGGACTTTCCTATCAGCTTGCTTATTATGTGAATGGACAGTCAATGATATGAGATTTATTGGGCGGATTTATTGGACAAAGCTTTAATAAACATCGGTTTGACCCTACATGTTTTAACTGGAATCAACCTTAACAATCTTGTAAATACATCCAAAGCCAATGGTAATTTTCATATCTTTGTAAAAAATTGTATAAATATTCAATTTGTCTGAACATCACATTATATGCTTGAAAACGGTCTTAGGATCTAGACGGAAACGTTGCGTGTTAATAAATCTAGAAGTTGTAATCCATAACTATGTGTCTTGTTCTAGTCAATGATTTATCTGACTTTAATGATTATGCTTGTGTTCTATTAGATTTAATGACAAAGATAGGCATAATACCAGGAAAAATTGTTTTAACACGGCCTTTGGATCATTCAATATTTTATGATAGTACATTAAGCATGCGCATTGAATATGCTGTTCACAGGAAGCTCAGATCTGTGTTTCATTTCCGCATCAAATCGATGTTTATTAAAGCTTTGTCCAATAAATCCGCCCAATAGATCTCAAACCTCTGATATAATCTGTGTGAGAATCGTAACGAAAATCCCACACTTCCGTTGAAGAGGCCACCCACTACACATTCCGTATGTAGGGCCTACTTTACAACCACCGGATGTATAAAAGACTAAACTCGATACGTAGTATTAAATCGGTGAAAATACATGTAACAGCTTGGAATAGAACAAAATGCCCAACATTATATTCGTACATTACAAAACGTAAGAGACCAGGGCCTTCGCGAAGTCATGGGTTGATTACGTGAATGTATTTAAACTTTTGTAGGTGTCTTGTGTACCAATATCAACTCTAAAAACGCACGTGGCTCTGCGATAATGTTTATCGATATTTCTGAGAAATTGTGAATGACTACTTGTTATGTTTTGTCAGAGATCGAACCTTCTGATCTACATAGAGAGCAAGCCCTTGTGTAAATACCAAGTATTACGCTTAAACTCTAAGGAAATTCGGCCGCATACCTATTTGTCAACTAGGCTTTTTTCCGTTTAGTTACGCCATTCCTTTTCTTGTAACATTTATTCATATTTAAAAAAGCAATAAAATAATGGAAAGTACAGAGTTGAAAATATGGCGCTTATTTATGTCGCTATCTAGAAGACTAGATATCATGTGCTCCGCATCTCTGATACTAATGATAGATTGTCGATGATGCAGCGATCGACAACTCTGTCTTGACGAAGTATAAAGCTTACCTAGGAGTCATTTCCCTTGCTCTAATGAAATGAGTGTAGGGAGACTGTCGGGGAGGGAACTACCACATCTCAATATCGAATGAAGAAGCTCCTAGAGGCTTCAATTTTTAAGTTGACATTATAGATATAACTATACGGAAAGTACAACGCTATTGAAGAGATCATTGCTGCTGATCCTTAGACAAAATAATGCAGTACTTGCCTATATTGTGGAAAAAACTATAATTAAATTAGGCTTTTAGTGCATGTTTACACATCGACGTTTAAGACCTAACATTGTTATGACGTTGCCAGCTGAAGTTTAAATCTTCAAAGCTTAACAAAACGCCGAGGGCCCAAGGAGGGAGGAGGAGCGAGCGGCAATCTAAGCGCATTTTGGAAATATATTCTGGGCAAGAACGTTGATTACAACATTATTTTATGGACTGAAAGTGTCTGGTCAAACTTACGAAGGTGAGAGAATGTTAAATAGTTAAACATTTATATTAGTAGTGTCATTTTCATAGATTCACTGACCATTTTTAGGACACCAAATTTTCTCAGCTGATTAAGCAAGGTCAACTAGTATTAAAAAAACATTAGGTCCCATACACCTTACCAAAATGGAGGGAAAGTAATAATTTTAGACGTTTTCAAAATGGCCACCATCGCCATCTTGGAAAACTAATAAAGTTATATTTCTTAAATTATATGGCTAAAAATGATAATTCAGGTTTCAATTCTCTCTTATTATGGTGCCAGAAACACAATGGCATGACAAAATTTATGAGTCACGTTGACCTCAAAATCAAAGATGGCCACCGACGCCATCTTGAAAATCAGAATAAATTGTATATCTTGAACCAGATGGCCAAAATGGGAAATTAGGGATCAATTTCTACTCAATTAGGCATCAGAAATATGATAAAATTATAATTTTTAGGCTTCTGAGCCATTTTGATCTGTTAATCCTCTTAATTCAAAATATCTGCCGCCGCCGTCTTGAAAACCATGATATATGCTGTATTTCTTGAACTAGATGACCAAATATGACAAATAAAATGTCTGATATGGGAAGTATGAAACAATGTCATTTTATAATGTTTCTGGCACATGGTGACTTCTTAATTCAAGATGGCTACTATTTCTATCTTGCAAAAACATAATATAGACTGCGTTTGTTGAACCAAATGTATGAGTCCCCCCTACTGTTTTAAGATTCACTCTCACTGCAGGACACATATGATGCAGAGCTGTCAGAATCCCTCCCTCTGTCATCATTACTGCTCTCCTCTTAAGATTGTAGATGGCTTGGAGTTGTTGGAAATTTTAGGGACGGTGAAAGTGCTGCTTGGGTATGCCGTACTGGGAGACATAAGCCATTTACAAGGCGATAACATGTTTGGTATAAATTAACGTTAAAATTGTTATAATCATGTTCATAGGAAATACAAACGACTTTCCATTATGTCGGTGATGCTTATTATACTCCTCTGGCCAACAACTGACAGAGCCTTTAAGGGAATGAATGTTTTTTCTTCACAAAAAAGCTGAAATTACCCCCATTTACGCAATCTGTAATTTGCAGCATTGAATAAATGCTGGCACATTCCCAGTTAATAATAGCTTGCAGCCTTTTTCCACACAATGTCTGTGATTAGATGCAAACAGCCATCTTAACGAACAATGGAATTCACATTACGTAAAAAATTAAGACTTGGCCGAACCGTTTAATTGTGCTTTTCAATTAACAATGCAATTGAACTGATGCTAAGGGGTCTTTATGTTCGCGATGTTGTTAGATAATAAGAGTCCAACACATCAGTTCTTCGCAGAGGTACTTTAAGTACTCAGTGGTGCGTGTTATTAAAAAAGGGCGCTTCTGTCTTTAGTGTTAAATAGAGAGCTGTCTTCAAGTAGACATGCGTGACTAATGAGAAAACAACTAATTAATAACGCCTTATGATTTTACTTCCACAAGTCATTAATCAGGCTTGACATTTACTTCCACGTTTAGATTTTAACCTCAAGCAAAGTTTAATTATTGTCGAACTAGCCTCATTTACATAGAGTTGTATTGTCTATGGTCTAATATTCCGTGTTGAAACACAGATGAATATAGGCAGATTGCATGTTAACAATACGTTTATTAAAAGCTGAACAAAACAGGAAATTCGGCAAATGCTGAAATGTAATGGAAGATTTTGGTTTCAAAATGTATTGAGAAGTGAGATTATTAAAAGAAATACTTAACGTTAATGTAGTGTGTCGAGTCTTTGGTTATTGCCCCATAAGATATATATATATAGTTGAATGCAATTTAAGCTGTTTTTCTTATATCTGTGCGTGAAGATAATACGATCTGATAAATAATTTCAAATTACCACAACTTATCACTAATCGCGGTGTGTATATGTCGGACGTAATTCTTACGTTATTCAATAAATAAGTTCTATAAATACATATTTTTAAAATAAAAATCATTATTTTTTTTCTAGAAACATAAATTAACCTGACAAAACTGGTATAAAGAAAAATGTGTGTGCACGTATTAATTTTATTGCTATGCCATAAATACGTTTAATTCTAGAGTAGCGGTACATTTATGGAACGACGGAAATAATGATAAATTTCAAATTCTGATTAGAGCAAAAAGTATCAATGTGTCATAAATTTGGTAATATCCTGACGTATTTGGGATAGTTTCCTCCAGTCTTTGGTATGTTTTCTACAGGGTTACAATGCATGTGAATTAACCTGTATTAGATATGGCCTACAACATCAACCGAAGATGAAATAGTTTTCAAACCTTTTTGTTTAACACCTGAAGTCATGTGGAAGACAAGAAACCCTGCACATTTGGACGCTATAAGGATAACGTCATATATATAGTTCGGGAGTGTTACATTATCAATCGCTGCAATCATATAATTTGTTGTCGAAATTTTGGTTTAATGGCCATATCCCGTGCAAGGATTAACAGCCATGTAATAACATATTCTATTTAGAAACATTACTTCTTGAAAACACATATTAATTTCTATATTTTAACAATAAGCCTATATAATTATAAACGATGCAATTCTACTGATGATAATAATATAATTAAATGGTAAAATAATAAAATAACATAAAATCATTTTAATAAATTTCGATTTATATTAAACATATTTACATCAAAAATATGATCAAGACACTCTATATTAAGAACCATATTTTATTATATTTTGTCAAGTTTAATTCACCTTTGATGTGTATTCCCCGGCCCTTCTCTTACTCGCTGTTCTCTACCCCCTTTACAGTTGTTCTTCCTCTGATCCTGCATCGATCCCAACAGACATCTATACCTGTAACAATTATTGTAATGGGCAGAGTGTTTGACTGCAGGTGTTCAGTTTGTGCAATCAGTTGACCGATAACAGTCGCAATTTATCTGAGGAGGTATTCGGTATTTGTGTTACAAAACAATTGTTTACACAATATGTATGTTAAATAACAGACCGAAGCCAACCAAATTGTGTATGACGGTTTAGACCAGAACGAGCTAATATACAATTTGATATGATATGTTAAGCGACCAACCGCGACAGAACCCCTTACTTTATCAGCGGCTGTTGGCTGTTTGTTCTGAGCACAACATATGGCGTCGAATCCGTCATATCGATCATATGGGTACATTTTAGCCCGACCTTAATATATATTGCCTTGGAAAGCTAGAGATCTTTTGTAATTACGAAAATTTGTACAGAGGCATGTGACCAGTTGCTGGTTTTAACCACAATGAGGCACTAGAATATTAACATCGTAAGATGTTGTGGCGGACAAGCTCCGCCGGGCCAGCATCTAAAGCAATATGACCAAATAACCCTGTGCACGTATAGGCCTTTTTGTTAGCGAAATCCAGACGGGTTAGGCCTACATACGACCAAGGGGTTTCAGTTTAACCTATCACCGTGTCTGGATTAAAGAACCGGAAAGAAAAGACAAAGAAAATCAGTAAATTTAAAATAAACAGGCAATATATTCTAGTAATTTACAATTTTCCGAAAATGAAAGGAATGTCAACGCACAGAAGGTTGAAATCCACTTCTGTAGCGTTTGTCTCACTTAATCCCTACGTCAACCGCCAAAGATTTCTCCTGTTGCTATGCTGTCCCAGACGACGATTCACCGGCTCAAATTTTATGCTGTAGTGATGAAATACCCGCCGGCCAAACCCCAATGCGAGCCTGCCTCGGAGCCAAACCAAACACAGGTTACGATGCATATATATTTTTTCAAAATGAGTGAGACTATGTTGACGAGTGAGGGCTAGCCCTGGCAAGGGTCAGCGGCAATATAGTAAGTGCATGATGCAGTTATATTTATGGTGAAGATACGGTAATCCTGGTACTGGCTGAGGTCGGCGCTTATTAAGGCCAACCCTGGCTCAGACAGGAGGCTATTTTGACGAGTGGGGTATAGGCCTGGCTGAAGTCGGCGGTTATTAAGGATAACCCTGGCTCAGGCCGGTGAAATTTTAGTTTGAGTAATCGGTTGGGAGTGTGCTTGTATGCACGCTAAATGGCATAGCCCTGAAGTTGAGGCCGGCGACCAGTATGATGGAAATAAGAGGAGAGTGAAGCTTATGGTATGTGTGTGGATTATAGAAATTAGCTGTGGCTGGAACGCTGGTTAGCTAAACTAACCTTAGCTGCACAGGCGGTCAATATGTGTGGTGAGTTTTGTTGTAGTAACGCAGACTCCGCTTGGACCTCAGAAAACGTCTCCTGAGAAGGGGACTCGTCCTGTAAAATATCTGCTTTGAGACGAGACTAGGCAGGGCAGAACATCCGGGGTTACGAAAGAACACAGACATATACAGCAGCTGAGATACTGGGCTTTAGCGAATATAAGCTTGCTGCGTTGTGTCAGTTCCCAGTAATAACCGGGTACAACACTTGGCGACCAACTAGCCCGCATCCACAGTTTTCTTTTGGAAATGTATTCTTGAAACTTGTTATTCTTGTCAAGTCAGCGAGGTTGGTGAATTCTTGTTCCCCTGGATTAGGATCCTCGCTCCGTAGGCGCATCATGTTGCATTTTCGGTTTAAAATTGTTTTGGTCTTCTAACTTCAGCTTATGACTTTCAGGTTTAAGGGAATACAATTTGTTTATTGATATTTGGTATTTACTGAATATCAAAATTGTCTTGTTTTTGGAATCCGGATGTTTTTCGTTATTACCGAGTTTTGGGTGTATGTGTTGGATAACTTGTGACATAGTTTAGCAGATTAAAATTTAAATGCATTATGAACTGTGTGGGGTTGCCTTTTGGTCTTTCTTTAGGAAACGAGAGGTGGGGTGCCATTGTGTAAATGCTATAGTGCATGTTACCAAAGATGTTCTCCTCTATTAAATGTAATGCGTTTCGAACCACATAGATTAATAGATTTGTTTTGTCATTGATTATTATTGCCATTTCACTGTGACTGTGCTAAGGTTGACCCCTTGCCATTTACATTATTTCTGAGATAACTTACGCTTCAAGTTGAGTTAATGTCATCTGTTGTTCTTGTAACTCTCCTGAATTTGGTTATTGGTTGTTTTCCTTTGCAGACCATAAAACCGCAGACATTGTGCATGTAATTACCCTCTGTCCATCAGTGGTCGTTTTTATGTATACTAGCTGCCGATTGGTGAGCGCAACAATCAGCAAATGGGCAATTGGCTCAGGCTGCAAACAAATTCAGAACCTGGGTTTCCCAATTCGGACCCGGATTCTACTGTATTTTATTATTTATCTCGACGCTAAGTCGGCACCGGCTACACCCGAACCCAGGCCGATTGGGGCCGAGCTCAATGACCATGGTCGGCGTTCAATAAGTCCTCAAAATGACCAGTCTTTCTCTGATAATATTAGCTTATCCAGTTTTGAAGGAGATACCGTGACTCATTCACTCAAATATTTGTTGGCTACAGTTAATGCCCATCAATATATCCAGTGTAGGGCAGCTACTAGACAGATTACATTTGTGTTTGACTCCATGCCTTGTGTACGGGTAACTGAGCCCGTTTCATCACTCACTACTCAGTTAACAGGATTGACTGAAAGCTTCCAACGTTTGAAGGCTTTGCTTCAGGTAAAGCCTTCAGGTAAAACACATTGGTCGTCGATCCATCTCCAAGTCAGCCTTCGGCACCCAGGACACCCATTAGGGTGCTCGGTAATGATTTTCTAGTAAGAACGAATTGTGTTTAGTCTGGTGGAGGGTCTGGTTGATCGACCGACAGACGGTGATATTACCTATGTCAATGAACCGTTAGATTCCAGCTCAGGGTCACAGGCCCTCAAAATACTTGTTAATGTAAAAAGTCCTACAATGTCCCTGGAGGCTAGAAACAGCACTGACAACACAGTAGTATTACCCGAGGGTATATGGATGGTTAGTGCAGTGTAGGTGGTAGAGCTAATGGAAACAGTTTGTAGTACACATCTCGAAAGTCTCCATTTATCTCTTAATGAAATGCCTGCCCATCAGCAGAATATACTTCTGGGAAGTTGACAATAATTGACTCCGACGGACTGCGACAAGCATTTTTTGGTTGATAATCAGCACATATTTGACTCAGTTTGACTCAGGTGAGTTAGCCTGGGTGCAACACAAAATGAATACTGGTACCGAGACACCCGCTAAGCAACGCATGCAAAGTTTCGCCCCAGTTCTTCGGGCGGAGGGGGAGAGCCATTTAACCTTTATGTGCAAAGCTGTTGTCATTCTCCCCTTCGGCTCGGATTGGTCATCCGCTCCAGTTCTGAAGGACAGGTCGGTGCAGTACTGCATTAAGTACCTGGAACTCCATAACAAAGCCGTAAAAGAGGCTTTCTCCATGACTTTCATAGCAAAATGAATTGACAACCTTAGCGGTTCGGAGTACTTCAGCACTAGCTTTTTAGCTGCTGGTTTCTGGCATATCCTTGTGGATCTCGTCAATAGGCATATAACAGGCATGGGGTTTGGGCTTTGAAATGTTCTGGCTACCTTCCAGTGCGCCATGAACATAGTTTTACCTGGACTGGCTTGGTAGAATGCTCTCCATTGACTGCTGGTCAGCGAAAATACTGCACCACTCGCCGTACGTTGCTAGCTGTAGTGAACTTCAATGTAACATTTCGTCATTATTTGTTTGGTAGACCTTTCCTGCCTCGAACGAACATTAATAGTCTAACGTAGTAAAACCCGGATTAAAATTTTAAAAGGCCAATTAGCTAGGGAATAAGACAAATTTAACCAGTTCGCTTCGAAGATAGTCCATAGGGCTCGTAAGCTACACGACAATACAGACGGTCTGTCCCGTATGCTGATCCTCCTTGTCCACTGTGGGTGTCATACAGATGGGTGTAGCCCAGCTGATTTACCTTGCGGCGGTTGCGCTGTCGTCGGACTCACGTTCAATTGCCGATGTTTAAAGAGAGCATCGATGAATTAATATCTACAGTTCGCCGTCGTCTTGTTTCATGGTTTCCGCCTTGGAATCGGGTACCCAGAGTGGACGTCGTGAGCCTAACGTGCCACTTTTGTCTCTCCTCGTTGATGGGAACGGCACATAAGATCCAGCTGTCGCATAACAATCCCATAAGATCCTATATGATTTGTCTATGGAATTCTGTAGCATCCTTTAACATCCTATACATTTGTAATGGGATCCTATAGAATGTCAAAAATCCTATAGGATTTCTCTGTAACGGAGATGTCCACGCCCTGTCCTCGGCGGAATATTTCGGCTATGCTCCATATATGTCGATAAATTGAGGGAGACCCAACCTAATGACTCAGATTTTGCACCCCTTGTTGATTTGTTAATTGATAAAGTCGACGCTAATGACGTTCAGTTGAGGAGTAGAATTACGAAAGGCTATGGTTAACTCGTAGGCCTACCTAACAAATGGGAACAGCTTTTATTGTTGAGAGGATGACCATATTTTTCTGATGCAAGTATCTTGTCCCATACCAACTTCACACGGAAGTCTTCATAGCGGTACACAACTCAAAAACAGCTGGGCATCTAGGTCAAACTAAAAACAATTAAAAAAATAAAAACAATCTTTCTTTTGGCCTGGTAGGGTTTATCACACCGGTAACCCTCTAGACCGAGTCCACATAGGTATATTAGGAAAACGATGAATTCAATGTCGCCTCGTTCTAAATAATACCAGAATCCCACATGTAAAATGATTGCACATCATTTATTTTATCAACGAAAGACTGCCTCGGACTTAAAATAAATTGATAACCATCCGAAAATATCTAATTCACACTGGCAAGCACGTCTAGTTTTCGCTGCGGAGAATTAGGGGCGATAAACACTGACCATACTTCACTCAGTAACTGCTGAGTGACCTCCCCTTTTTTGAAGGCAACTTGCCCGTGCGTTACAGTGCCTACCTCTGACTGAAGGAAATTGAGTCGAATGATACCAATACTCTATTTATTTATCAATGGAGGAACATTAATTTTCCAACTGTGCCAGTCACTTTGTATTTTATGGATTATTTATGGTCGATCGGCTATCTCTTGTTCTGCGGAAGACGCGGTTCCAAAAAAAAAACCCAACAACAACAACAACATAAATGCTTCTTTATTTCGTATTCAAACAACACATAGTTTAGATTGATTGGCTGTGTAAATTTAAAGTAATATTTAATGGAAGTATTTTCCGTGAGTAGAAAAAAGGTTAAATTATAGCTTCTGCAAAAATAAGCTTACGGCAAATATCTACGGTAATTTCACAGCTTTCTATGTTGGGTGTGTAAGCATGTCGTAGCACGCTATGTAATAATACGACCATGTTAACGGTGTCCCCAGGGCATCAGTAATTCTTTGTTTAGACACACCGACATGCTTTGTTGCATCACCTTGTCTTTGGCACATACCTTGTTGTATTTTTCAATTGGAATCCTATGTTTCTAGCAATATACTGGACGTAGGCCTAACTATGATGTCGAAACACCATAACTTGAAATTTTGTTAGTATTTAGCATCTCCTAACTAACATTTGTATTCTCTGATAAGCTGATACTCCATCGGAAAAAACAAATATATTACACGTTGTTCCTCCATCAATCTGTTATCCAAATCCACTCACTATAGATTAACGGAACACATTTTCTTGATTTCTCAGTTGTTATTAACATTGAAATTAGACATACTTGCTTAGAGTTATTTGAAATTACATAAAAAAAAAAAAATAAAAAATAAAAATCATTTTTCTAAAGACATAGACGCGAGCGACATTTTTCGACAGACAGAGGCTCCTCTTGGAAATGGTATTTTGGTGTTTAAATCTTAAGTCATGGATACTATGTTATATTGATTTTATTTTTAAGTCTATTAAATCGTTTTGGTCGTGAACCAGCAAAAGCCGCCTATATTTGTTTTTCTCAATGGACTTTAAAATTGAAGGTACCTGGCTGTGTTCTCTCATTGAGTCTAACCACATAAACGCAATTCTCAATTGAATGTGACAGTTTTGTTGGTCAGTCTCAAATGATGATATCGTTTGAATCAGGGTGTGAATGTCTTAGGAATATTTCCCTGAAGTCAAACCTTTAGTTTGATACTTTAACTCTGAGTTTCGATAAAAGCGTGACTGGCGATATTTAAAGCGATTAACATTTTTGCTAGTACCTCTGAAAATTTATTGAGAAAACTTAATTGTGTGTTTTGTGGAAAGGAATGCAAAAATAAAGAAAAAGTTTACAACTCAATGCAGAACTTTTAAGAGCGTGCTGCGCGTGTGCGAATCAAGTTGGCGACAATTAACATAATGTAAGGAGAGATAGAGCTATGATTCTAAACTGCGTCATTCCTGCCTTTGTATGCCTCGTTAAACATTATTAAACAAAACAAAAATAGTTGGCGAATACAGCTTATATCAATTAATATATTGGCTGTCGTCAAAGATATACAGATCGCAACGGGGCGATTGTTCTTTCGTATAACAGGTAAACTAGTATTAAAGAAGGATACAGAACTCCACATATGTCAAAGTTCAGTCTTATTTCATTCGCTCAAAATACGAACGCTGACATTAATCTAATGTTGATACCTATAATAAGTTACAGGGCTAATGAGTTCATGCGTTTAAGGCCATTACACAAACCTTTAAATAGCTACATGGTTGGTGATAACATGAACATAAGATCATCTACCAGACCTTTGGTAGGTTACACACTCTAGGAAAAAAGGATTCTGAAATGGTTCTTCGTATGTCACGAAGGTTCTTCAAAGAAACTATGGTGTTAAATGGTTCTTCAGACAAAATCAGCGACCAAAAGGTTCTTTGTGGTGAAAAGGGGTTCTTTGCTAAGGAAAATGTTTCTTGGTGCGAAACGAAAACGAGTCTATGGTCACTTGATAATTTGAAATCCAGCGTCCATGTTCTCCATTTTGTGATTGTCGTATTGGGAGAAGTTTCCGAGCAAGTTTTGCATTTTTTCAACGACGTTTATGAAGGGTTCTTCAAAGAACCATTTTTAGAGGGTTCTTCAAAGAACCAATAAAGGTTCGCTATATGATCCACTCCGAAGA
>JAVFBX010201528.1:0-22848 GCA_034783855.1 Mopalia kennerleyi | reverse complement strand
ATGTTAAGAGGGATCAGGGCGGACACTGTCAAAAGATCCCTCATGTTAAGAGGGATCAGGGCCGACACTGTCGAAAGATCCTCATGTTAAGAGGGATCAGGGCGGACACTGTGAAAGATCCCTCGTGTTAAGAGGGATCAGGGCGGACACTGTCAAAATATCCCTCATGTTAAGAGGGATCAGGGCCGACACTGTCGAAAGATCCCTCATGTTAAGAGGGATCAGGGCGGACACTGTGAAAGATCCCTCATGTTAAGAGGGATCAGGGCGGACACTGTCAAAAGATCCCTCATGTTAAGAGGGATAAGGGCGGACACTGTCGAAATACACACTAACCATCTTAACAGAGGTTTAATAACAATCATGTACATCATCTCCGACAATACTTATTTTGACAGCTCGTAGTAATGCCTCATTAATCTTGTCTGATGGAACATAGATTCACAAATCGAAGAACCAAGTAGAATTGTCAAAGTTGACAAATGTATCCTCTAGGAAATACATTGCATATTATAATGGTAAGTTCTTTTTTAAATTAAAAAACAAAGCATGTTTTCGAAGGCGTAAATTTATTTTGGCAATGAATTATCAAGTAACTTCAAACTTTGCTCTGTGAATACAAACGCATCCAGGAATTATTATTCCAAGACAAACAAATGATGACTGCAAAACAACAATAGTCAAAATAGGTTAATTTTTCAAGGAATTATTTGACAAATCTGCTGAACTTGATGGTATATGATAAGCATACGTGACTGACTGAGAACATCCAACCCACATCCACGTGACCCCCAAAGGTCGCGTACGGGACAGTATTCTCGTACTCTTAACGGAACATACCATTCTACGATTTGGTTGATCCAAGGTAGTTTCATTAATAACAAATATAATATCAGATATATTTGACCAGATTATACATGTCAATAATGTGAAGTAAAAGTCATATAATGAGCTAATAGACACATTTTCAATTGAGAATCTATAGTTTAAAATGTATTGTCTCCAACTTCTTACAACTGTCGCCATTCCACCACCCCTCTTTAGTGTGGACTCTTCCAAAAACAGTGTTCTAATTTACATAACTATTTTGATATAAAAGTGAGGGTGGAAGGAGACTCGACGCTGGTGCTAACAGAGACGGGAGAAAACCCTTTGCAGCTTCAGCCGAAATGGCCGCCCACAATATGGTCACTTTTCTGGTAAGAACATTTATATACTTTTATCATTTGTGTTTTTCCAACGTTTTCTCATTTCCTTCTATTACGCCTGAAAACAGACAAATGACGGTTTGACAGTCAGTGTCAAGCGAGAGACAGCTAGGGAATTCCGGGTTTTCCCCAGTGTTATCAAGTTTGTACAATCTGTAACCAGGTGCTATAACCTTTGGCGCCGACACCGTTGTGTTTAAAAAGTTGTATGAAAAGCGGTTTGTCGTTTGATAGAGAAAAGCATATGTGTATCGTCAAACGTTCCAATAATATATTGAACGGGTAAAACCATTCGTGATTTAAGCCAAATGTTTTGGATCTGGAAAGTATTGGACCCGTTACGATCGCCATTAGATTCGCTCTTTCTGACTGACCACATTGTTATCACATATCGTTCGTCAGGAAACGCCCATATTCTCTAATGGAAACCGAAATACAACTTAAAGTCTTGCAGTACCCACCTTCGTCTTCAAGATCCTCAACAAAAATTTTATTCCCGTTAAATTAATGTCTAAATTTTATAATGTATGCTAGGGAGAGATTTAAATCGAAATTCCCCTCAGACTAGTTAAATGTCCTTCTATAATGAATTTTCCAGTCACCTTATAAAAGAGTACAGTTGAGAAGATGTAAGAGGTTTTCTGAGATTATATGAAGCTCCAGTTATAGAATAATAGAAAATGTGGAGTGGAACCCACCATACTGACCTGTGAACCATAATATCAAATATAGTTTTAGTTTTAGAAAATATTTCTCTTTTCTTTTAACCTCCCTCATTAAAATGATCGTTCAGCTGTATGGGGTAGTACATGCGCCTCACATTTAGATGATCTTGATCGGTCGCAGAGACGCTGGCACATTTTCTTCATTACCATACCTCTGAGAGAAACTCTGATGGCTCCTTGTTTAGTACAAATTGAAACTTAATATTCTTTATACGGAATTTAAATCTAAATATGGTCATGTCTGTGGTTATATATGTACTGCGTTCGAACCTAGTAGATCTCTTCGGTCATCTAACAAATCACTACTAAAGATTCCAAAACACAAAACGGAGTGTTGAGTGTATCTAGGGCAATGGGTTGATATATTACCTCACAGTGTCAAACAGCTTCCATCTCCACTATCATCCTTTGTGTCTGTAAAGATTATTTACCAATTTTTATTGGATCTAAATTAAACTAATGTGATGTTCTTCATGTTTTTCTTTTCCTTTTTATTGTAAACAAAACACTTGTGATGTGCATATTGGTGTGTTGGTATACTTGCCACCTCGATTTGGGCCATTTTTCTCTTGTGATATTATTTCAGAGAATAATGTTATTATTTATATTTATTACAAAATTGCCTCCATTTGACTGTTATGGCCCGTATATGTGGCACGTATAGGCCTTTATGTATGATTCGCAATCTAGCAATGCACTCCAATAAACTAGGCCATTGTCAATTCTCCTTGTTCTACTAGTGTTGCCCATAAAGGTGGATTGTCAAGAGAATCGGGACGTAAATATCGTAAATCGATTTAAATTTAAACAGAGGAAAACAACTTCAACACGAACCGAATCATTACTTACTCTGTTAGTAGGGGGAAACGACAAATAAAATACAACCCTCTGCCGCTGTTTTTTTTTTCCAGTAACCGCCTGACCGTCCACCCAGATTAATTCTGACCTGGATGGACTTTCCTTAAGCTGGGTGGTGATGTGCGTGGATTAAGAGGCATCGCATCATAGGATATCACTGGGAGAACAAAAAAAGCATAATTGTGTCCCTCAGACACTCAGCTGATGAGCGTTTACGTGCGGTGAATTGCTTGAAGTGATATCTCTAATACTAGATTAGAAGTTTTATCTGCTATTAGTGACTTCTATAATTAAGCAACCGACCCCTGATCAAGGGATCGCTTGTTCGAATCCCGGTGCCGCCCCTCCATAATAAGTAGCCCCTTAATATAAGTTGGCATAAGTAGCCTATAGGCTAATGTTTCTTGTAATTAACACCAACGTTAAATAAAGCATATGACCGTTGCGTGTGGCCAGGGGACTCATAGGTTGTGCTCAGTGATTGTCTCATCTTTGATGGTCAATCAGTTCCCTAAAGGAAAGAGAGGATTGCAAAATAATTCATTATGCGCTAATCAAGATAAATTAGGCATGGATATAGCTGCGTAATTTGTTTTGTTTTGTTTTTGTTTAGGTTTTCCTTGCTACAAGTGTACTCTTCGCAAAAGGTATGTACTCTCACAACCATAACCCTAAAAGACCCAGGGAACTTTTCACCGTATTTATACAATGAATTCAAACAAATGTTTTAAATATGTTTTTTCTTGTCAGTGTCGATCATTTCGTTTTAACAGTAATAAACATATTTTGGTAATGACGTCAGAAATAAATGCTAGAAGTCACTTAATTACATAAAATGTCTGGTCGTAGCATCTTTGATTTAAATGACTTTAGTGGGCACTTTTATATTAAGTGATTTTGTGTGTATGGGTTTTTTCTTTAGGTAATGTTGTTCGAAAGTCGGTGGATTCATTGTCACCAGAAGAAGTGTTGAAACTGCGAGTTGCGCTCGAAAGAGTAGAGGCAGATACTAGTCTAGAAGGATTCCAGGCTATAGCAGGTTATCATGGTGCTCCAGCAGGATGTCAGAAGTCCGATGGTACTCCAATAGCTTGCTGTTTACACGGAATGCCAGTGTTTCCACATTGGCATCGACTCTATGTCACACAGTTGGAACAATCTCTCCTGAAACAGGGATCAGATATTGGTGTTCCATACTGGGACTGGTCGAAGCCTATAACTGCTCTTCCTGATATTGTACGAGAGCCACTGTTTATCAATCCACAGGAAGGGAAAGCCCAGAAAAATCCATTCTATGAGGGTGCCATAGCGTCAGAAAATACTCACACGGCTCGAGCTGTAGACGACAGGCTGTTCGAAACACCAGCCAATGGGCACTTCACGCCTCTTATGGAAGGAATTCTATTGGCATTAGAACAGGAAGACTTCTGTGATTTTGAGGTGCAGTTCGAGATAGCCCATAATGCTATCCATTACATGGTTGGAGGTCCCTATAAATTCGGCATGTCTACATTAGAGTGGACATCATATGATCCAATCTTCTTTTTACATCACTCCATGACGGACAGGGTTTTCGCAATCTGGCAAGCTCTCCAGGCACTCAGGCATTTACCAAGTGACAGGAGTAACTGTGCCATTCAACAAATGCACCGTCGCATGAAGCCATTTAGTTTAGACACCAATCCGTTTAAGCTGACAAGACTGCATTCTAAACCAAACCAATTATGGGATATATCTGCTCTGGGATATGAGTACGATAATCTAGAGCTAAACGGAATGAGCGCTGCCGACTTGGACCAGCTTCTCAGTGATAGACACTCACAGGCAAGAGTTTTCGCAGGATTTAGACTTAGCGGGATCGCTACTTCTGCAGATGTGAAGATCTATGTTTGTGTTCCAAGTGGTAATGACAAGAAAGAAGACGATTGTTCTCATTACGCTGGACGTTTCTTTATACTTGGTGGTCAAATTGAAATGCCATGGTCTTATGACAGAGCTTATCTCCAGGACATTACAGCTACTATTGATGAAATGAACATACCTTATGACGGAGACTATTATCTCCATGTGGAGATTTCTGCTGTCAACGGCACTAGCATCCCAAGTAGCGTCATTCGTCCACCAAAAGTTGTCTACAGGCCAGCAGCCTCGTTTTCTGATGGTAAGTAAATTATTTTTCGCCTACTATACAGAGGTTAGATCTGTGGCAAGTGCATATTATTAACAAAAAACCAACTCTATAGCATGATATAGTATGAAGTCAGCTATCAAGTATATGCTGTATACCATCAATGTTAATGTATTTCAATTTAGATTTATATGTCAATACTTTCAGTTAAAGTCAATATTAAAATATTTTCAGTTAACGTCAAAATTAAAAGCCTGCATTTTAATTCATATACAAAGAAAATGACACGGGTAACCTGGTCTAAAATTTGCTAACTTGAATAGGTAGTGCTTATAAGTTATTTAAATTCCCTTTGTTCTTTTCATTTTCCATCAGCTGCGCCACCGCACTCCGATACGTCTAACCTAGTTGTTAGAAAGGATATATCTCGACTGACACCAGAGGAAACAATCAAACTTCAACAAGCTATGGCCCGTTTCAAGAGGGATAAATCGGTATCTGGATTTCAAGCAACAGCTGAATACCATGGTTTACCAGCTCGGTGTCCTAGACCCGATGCCAAGGATAGATATGCTTGCTGTGTGCACGGCATGGCTACCTTTGTTCACTGGCACAGACTCTATGTAGTACAAGTGGAAGATGGTATCAGACGTCGAGGATCTTCTGTCGGCGTTCCATACTGGGACTGGACGAAGTCTATGAGCTCTCTTCCAGATCTGGCCAGCCTTACAACATATACCGACCCCGAAACTAATGAGAGGGTCCCAAATCCATTCAATAAAGGACAAATACCAATGTTAGGAACCGAAACGTCAAGAGACGTCCAACAATCTCTATTTGAACAACCAGAATTTGGTCACCACACTAAACTGTTCGAAGAAGTCTTATTTGCTTTAGAACAGGACAACTTTTGTGACTTTGCTGTTCAGTTTGAAATCAGTCATAACCTGATCCATGCCCTGGTGGGAGGATCCCGACCCTATTCCATGTCATCGCTGCACTTTACCTCTTATGATCCAATTTTTTTCCTCCATCATTCCAATGTTGATCGGCTGTGGGCTATCTGGCAAAGGCTTCAACTCATCAGGAACAAACCCTACAGGGCATACTGTGCAAATTCCGACGTTCACAAGTCCTTAAAGCCATTTGGCTTCCCTGCCCCATTGAACTCAAATTCCAAGACATTTGCACATGCTGTACCAACAAGTGTTTACGATTACGAAAATGAACTAGGATATACCTATGATACTCTAGAATATGGTGGCATGACCGTTGAACAATTGGAAACATACCTGGAAAAGCGCCAGGAGCAAGACCGATTTTTCGCAGCATTCCAACTTCAAGGAATTAAAACTTCAGCAATGGTTGATTTCAAAATCTGCAAAAAGGATGGTAGCTGTGGAGAGAGTGCCGGTCACTTTGCGGTTCTAGGAGGTCCATATGAAATGGCATGGAGGTACGACAGACCGTACAGATATGAAATCACAGGAGCTCTTAGCGCATTAGGTTTGACACGAGACAACGATTTTACAGTCAAATTAACCGTCACTGACGTCAATGGAACATCTCTTAGCTCCAGCCTGATACCAGTGCCTTCAATTACATTTTCTCCGAGAGCAGGTATTTGTTCATTTTTGTTTATTACAGTTATTATGAGCTCATATATATATCAATAATTACGATATATAATAACAGAAAATATTTGATCAACGATCCTGTGCTTTGTAGTATGATAGCCCTCGAATTAAAATACGGCGCCTCATTTTTTTCAAAATTTCGCATAGAACGATAACTGGAATTTTGTGTCTGTCTAACCTAAGAAATAGTGAGAAAAAACACAACATATATCGATTGATTTGTCAGTTATGTGGTTTAATACATGTTTTACTTTTTCACCATTGGAACTCAAAAATATGACAAAAGGCCACACAGCGAGAAACCTAGTCTAATAATGCCATTTAACACCTTATCCTTATCTCTATTCACTATGCTCACACATATTTTTAAACTCAGAGCTCAGATTTTACTATTTGTTATTGGAATTTCGAAATAAGTTTTTTACTCTTACAAACTTTTTTTTTTAATTAACATAATTGTTTATTAAATTTGTCCATCTTAAGCCCAATGAGCCCGGCAAAACCCAATGGTAGGAAATACACTTTCGTGTAGAAATCTTTTGAAATGTGTCACATCTTTTTATTCATCAAGCCAGATTAAGCATGATGAACTGTTCTACGGAGTATCACATTAATTGAAAGTTACCGTTGTAAGATTCAACTGTCAGTTTATTGAATCTAATATGTTTCCATTAACAGATCCACATGTGATTGATGACGATGTTGTCATTGTAAGAAAAGATGTATCTCGTATCACAGCAGAAGAAAGTGCTGCTCTCCGAGTAGCACTGCAGGCTGTGGAAGATGACGAGTCAGCTTCCGGCTTCCAAACAATTGCAGGCTATCACGGTATTCCAACAATCTGTCCAAGTCCTGATGCAGCGGTAAAATTCTCATGCTGCGTCCATGGTATGCCCACTTTCGCCCATTGGCATCGTCTCTATACAGTCCAATTCGAAAACGCTTTGAGGCGACAGGGCTATACGGGTGCTCTTCCCTACTGGGATTGGGCATCGCCAATATCTAACCTTCCAGCGCTGGTCACTGACGACACATACAACAATCCCCGTTCTGGTGAGGATCAGCCGAATCCTTGGCTCGGTTCTACTATCCATGCAGCTGGTGATGTTGAAACAACACGAGCTCCTCGGCAAGAACTATTCCAGCAGCCTAAATTTGGGGAATACACGTCTCTCGGACAGCAGCTGCTTTTGGCATTCGAACAAGATGATTTCTGTAACTTTGCAGTACAATTTGAAGTCACACATAATGCCATTCACGCTTTAGTAGGAGGCAGTGAACCTTACTCGATGGCGTCTCTAAGGTATACCACATTTGATCCTATCTTTTTCTTGCATCACTCGAGTGTTGATAGATACTGGGCTATCTGGCAAGAGTTACAACACTTCCGGGGAAAACCATACAACAAAGCAAACTGTGCTCTTCAGGAAATGAGGGGTTCGTTGATGCCATTTAACCAGGCAGAAGATGTCAATCCCGATGATGTAACGAGAGGAAATTCCATACCCTTCCGAGTTTTTGATTACAAGAATGTCTTTGGTTATAAGTACGATAATTTAGAATTTAATGGCCTATCAATTTCCCAGTTATCTCACGAAATCGAGAGCCGACAATCCCATAGTCGTGTGTTTGCAAACTTTATGTTACATGGTATTGGAAAATCTGCCCTCGTAAAATTTTATATCTGTTTATCTGAATCTGATTGTGATCATTATGCTGGGGAGTTCTATATCCTTGGAGACTCTGCAGAGATGGCATGGAGGTATGACAGAGTCTATCAGTACGAAATAACAGAACAACTGAAAGCCTTGAACTTGAGATTTGGTGACAGGTTCTTTGTTAAAGATGTTATCGTTGATCTGCATGGAAATGAAATCCCATCCGATACATTCCCAACACCCACAGTTGCGTACGTTCCGGCCAAAGGTTTGTATTCAATCAGGTGCATTTTCATTGTGCCATTTGTAGTTATTAGTTGAGGGGAGTGCACTGATTTCCAGCACAATGATAGCTCGATTAAAACAAGTATGAAATAGTCGGCTAAGAAAGATAGCCTGAAATAAGGAAAATCTCAGGAAAATGTTTGTACAAATTGCATCATGAGAATGCACATTTAACTACTAACGTCTTATTAATCCCAATATTGCGCTTCAATATGTCTATACGCAAAGTCGAGTTAGAGCCTTTGGTCGATTATTTTCCAGAGGCTGTTATGGCGATGAATGTAGGTACAAAAATAATGCCTTCACAGTTTTTCTGAAAGCTTGAATATCCAAGATTACAAATCAGTACACTTGGCGAAGATTGCAAATGGAGTTAATATCGACCGAAATCAATTAGGGCTTTTGTGTATTAAAGGAACATACCAAGATTGGAAATGGGATCATTCTACGTTTGCTCTCGTAGCTGGTATACCATTAGTCCGTTGAATACAGTCAAATATTCTCACACATCACACATTTGCTGCCCGTCGGCTTATGTAGAATAAAAATACACATTTGCTGCCCGTTGGCTTATGTTAAAGGACACATAGTGAAGATCGTAATTTGGTAAGGATGTCATCTATCTCCAACACCATATGAATGGCTTAAATACACGCCCGCTGGGTTAATTAGTTATAGGCTCCCATTAAACTTTTGTGATCAGACTTTTTAATGAATGTTTCTTTATCAAGTTAAAGTTATTTAATTAAATAAATACACCAGGATACACATCACGCATCAAATGTGCGATGTGTCAGAATCAACCTAGATAATGTGTCTAGATAATTTTTAAACTTCACTATAAATAAAATAGTGTTCATAGTCACTTGTAAGACGACACAAAAATTAATTCTGTATTAGCTGGAAAAAAACAACCACAATTTTTTGCTCTTTGTTTTTTTTCTCGGTTATCTACTTTGTATTTGTGGATGTTCTGCTGATATGCGATGCTTACTATTATTTTAGGAACTTACGGTGCTGAGGAAGAGTACGTGGAGCCTATCACTGCTGCTAGCAGGATCCGCAAGAGTCTAGATTCCTTAACCATTGGAGAAACAGAAAGTATCCGTAATGCATTTTTACGTCTACAGAGAGACAAAACTAGAGGGTATGAATATATAGCCGGTTTCCATGGCCTTCCCGCTAAGTGTCCATCTCCCGAAAACCCTCAATATGCCTGTTGTATGCACGGAATGCCCATGTTTCCTCACTGGCACAGATTATACGTCCTACAAGTGGAAAATGCTCTGTTGGAGATTGGCTCGTCCATTGCCGTACCTTACTGGGACTGGACCAAAAGAATCGCTAAACTGCCAAGTTTAGTAAGCGAAGCTACATTTTACAATTCACGTTCATTACGTCTTGACCCGAATCCATTCTTCAGGGGACAAATTAGTTTTGAAAACACTTTTACAACCAGAGACCCACAGCCAGAATTGTTTGACAGTGATTATTTGTACAACCAAATCCTATTGGCCTTCGAAGAGGAAGACTTTTGCGATTTCGAGGTTCAGTTTGAAATCGCTCACAACGCTATTCACGCTTTGATTGGAGGTAGAGATACATATTCATTAGCAACGCTTGATTATACTGCCTATGATCCCATTTTCTTCTTACATCACACCAATGTCGACAGGTTATGGGCTATTTGGCAAGAGCTGCAAAGGTACAGGAAAAAGCCATACAACACAGCATACTGTGCATTACCACTGATGCAAGCACCAATAAAACCATTTAGTTTTAACAAAACCATTAACAAAGACTGGATGACCCGAGCATACAGCCGCCCACAGGACGCATTTGACTACCAGAATCATTTTCACTACAAGTACGATACATTGGAATTTAATGGGCTGAGTATTCCAAAATTGAAAAATCTCATCGATGCCAGAAAATCGCAGGACCGGGTATTTGCCGGCTTCTTGTTACACGGAATCCAAACCTCTGCTAATGTCCGAATTTATATCTGTCTTCCATCAAATGGTCATGATGATTGTAGCCACTATGCTGGCATTTTCTCAGTTTTAGGAGGCGAAAAAGAAATGCCATGGGCTTTTGATCGCCTTTATAAATACGATATTACAGCAGCTCTCCGAGACCTGGGACTCACGGCCGATAGTAATTTTGATGTTTCCATTGAGGTGATTGCCCGCAACGGCTCGAGTCTTTCATCTGAAATGTTCCCTCGACCAACCATTGTGTACCGGCCAGGTACCGCCTGTAAGTAAACGAAAGCATGTATGTTTAGTAACTAGTTTATATGGTATTTTGTTCTCTCCTTTTTCCTTCTGAAGCACTACAGCTTTAATTAATCTATACCTAGAAATGTATATAAGTGAGACCTTCCGAAACCTTTTCAGTCAAGTAATTAGGTCACATTTTTACAACTTCCAACTGTAAAATTAATTGTATAATAGTATCAAGTGTAAATTAGACCAAATGGTTGATCTGAATCATGATTCGCGTTGATGACAAGCCCCCACACATGTAATCCGTGTCAAATTTAGGTAGAGCTCAACATTAATCACTGGGCTGTTTGGTCTTTCGAATATAGGATGATGTTAGATTTAATGTTCTCATATACAAATGAAGGTGTATATGTACGCTTTAACCGAAATACAATATATTCCTCCAACAGCCTCCGCTCAGAAAGATGACAGTCACGCCCACACTCAATTACTCGAGAGAAAGAGTATTGATTCATTGACAGACAGTGAAACAGCATCTCTCATGAAGGCATTCAGATCAGTAATGGCGGATTCTTCGGCTGATGGTTACCAATCCATCGCTTCTTTCCATGCTTTACCACCGCTATGTCCCAGTCCTGCTGCATCTCAGCGATTCGCTTGTTGTGTTCACGGTATGGCGACTTTCCCACAATGGCACAGAATATATGTTGTACAATTGGAAGATGCATTACGTCGTCAAGGATCAACTGTTGGTATGCCATATTGGGACTGGACCCATCCTGCTACAGCTCTTCCGCATATATTTACTGATGATAACTACAATGATCCTACCACTGGTCAATCATTCAGCAATCCCTTGAAGAATGTTCCAATTGCATTTGAGAATTCAGTAGTTGAGCGAGAAGTTGTGGCTGACTTATTCGAACAACCGAGTGGTGGCGAACACACCTGGCTATATAACCAAGTTATGTTAGCTTTAGAACAAACGAATTACTGCGACTTTGAAGTACAATTTGAAGTTGCCCACAACTCAATCCATGCGTGGGTTGGAGGTTCAAAAGAGCATTCACTCGGTCATCTCCATTATGCTTCATACGATCCTATTTTCTTTTTCCATCACTCGAATGCTGATAGAATCTGGGCTATTTGGCAAGAGCTGCAGAGACATCGAGGATTGGGTGGCTCTGAAGCAAATTGTGCACTGGAGTTGATGAACGAACCGTTAAGACCATTCAGTTTCGGCGCCCCCTGGAATTTAAATCCACTCACGAAGAGGTATTCCAAACCTGCTGACACATTTGACTACGAAAATCATTTCCATTATCATTACGAACATCTTGAAATTGGAGGATTGACAGTTCCCGATCTAGAGAGACACATTAAGCATCATCAGGAAGAAGACAGAGTTTTCGCTGGATTCCTGTTGGGAGGATTTGGAACTTCTGCTGTTGTCAGTTTCCAAGTATGTGACCCAACAGATGCGTGTACTGCCGGTGGATCATTCAGCGTTCTTGGAGGTTCAAAAGAAATGCCCTGGGCATTTGATCGCCTTTACAAATATGATATTACTGATGCAGTTAGAAAACTTGGGGCAAGGAACGATGATGCTTTAATTGTGAATCTCAATGTTGTTGCAATTAATGGAACAGTCATTCACAAAAGCATTCTCAGAACACCAACAGTATTCTTCGTACCAGGAAGAGGTAAATAAATATTATTAGTATCTCATTTGTTCAGGATATAATTTAAATGTAAAACGTAATTTTACAAAATTACGCATGTCAATGAATCATCCATTGGATCGATGAATGCAGATAACCGAATTGCATGATCATTCACCTTTGATAAATACATGTCCGTATCAAACCAAACTCAGGTAATAACTTAATAATTTTGAAACTATTAATTTTTTAACGTTAGTTCATATGATTAATGCCCGCGTCTTGACAATTGTAATTAAATTAATGTTTTGTTTTATTGCAGAAAGCGTTGCTGATGCTCACACCGCGCATAATAGAGTTCGTCACAATATTAATGACTTAAATGCCCGCGATGTTAACAGTGTGATGGCCGCTCTAACAGAACTCAAAGAAGACCAGTCTGCAGATGGCTTTGCTGCAATAGCTGCTTTCCATGGATCCCCTGCTAAATGTCAATCTGCTTCCGGAAAACCGATTGCCTGCTGTATTCACGGAATGGCCTCGTTTCCACATTGGCATAGACTATATACGGTACAATTTGAAGACGCACTTCGTAGACATGGTTCCAGTATTGCTCTACCTTACTGGGATTGGACCGTTGATGCCCATTTACCTTCTCTAGTTAAAACGGCTAACTATTACGATGCATGGGCAGACAACGTTTTGGAAAACCCATTCCTTCGTGGAAGAATTGAACACGAGAACACATACACGGCACGAAATATTCAACCGGAGCTTACTGAGGTTGGGCCTGATGGACATAATGCACTTTATGAAAGCATTCTATTAGCTTTTGAACAAGAAGACTATTGTGACTTTGAAGTTCAGTTTGAGGTGTCCCACAACGCTATTCATTATCTAGTTGGTGGAAGACACGAATACGCCATGTCGTCCTTATCTTACACTGCCTACGATCCCATTTTCTTCCTCCATCATTCTCAGGTCGATCGTCTATGGGCTATATGGCAGGCACTACAAAAGCACAGGAAACAACCATACAACAAGGCCTATTGTGCTGCTGAGCAAATGACCAAACCCATGCGTCCTTTCAGCTTTGACGAGAATATTAACCTCAATTCTGTTACAAGATCTCACGCACGACCCGATTCAGTTTTTGACTACGAAAATTTGGGCTATACCTACGACGAACTGAAATTTAATCAAGAAAACATTGAACAGTTGGCTGAAAGAATTGAGAGAAGACAGCAGAGTGACAGAGTGTTTGCAAACTTCTTGCTCCACGGAATAGGCACATCTGCCGACGTGCATTTCTCAGTGTGTCTCAGACAAGGCGTCTGCGAGAAAGCTGGCCTTTTCTTTATTCTAGGAAGTGATTTGGAGATGCCTTGGTCGTTTGATAGAGCGTTCAAATATGATATTACGGCTGCTTTGAATAAATTAGGAGCTGCTCTGGATGAGGATACATTCTACCTTGAAGTGACTGTTACTGCTGTTAATGGCACCGAGATCCCAAGCAGTGCGATACCCACACCAACCCTTTCATACGTGCCAGCTTCTGGTAAGTCGATTTACTTTTTATTTCCTCACAATAACATTGAGTCCAGTCATGGATTTATATAGAAAAGACACAATTAATTAGGTTTGTTGGTTGCTGTTATTGTGTTAAGGCCTCTGCTCCATGCCCATCCTCGCCAAAACATGGAAACGTCACCATTTGAGGGATCAGCGAATGACAAACAAATACTCAATACAATTAATTTATTCTCAAGGACATAAAAAAACAACGACAGTTACCCCTGTTGAAATATAATTGAAACTCTTAAAGAAAGCTTACAAATCTATCCGATTTCCAATGACTTCTTGGCTATGAAAATGTGCACTTTGTTCACTAGTCCTTTGTATAAACTCGGTGTAATGTCTTCAACTGAAATAATTTTTATAGCCGTTTTCATAACATGGATTTATTTGTGTTATTTGTATTTGTTTATTTCAGCTGCTGTTCAAAGGGCAGATGATGACCTAGTTGGAGCACCTGGAATACGGAAGAATGTTGACGAGCTCTCTTCATCTGAAATCGAGAATCTAAGAGATGCCCTCAGACAGGTACAGGCAGATACATCAGAGCGAGGGTTCCAAGCTCTGGCTGCTTACCATGGATTGCCCGCACAATGCCGTACTCCTGACGATAGCGACACAATGGCATGTTGTGTTCACGGAATGCCTAGCTTTCCACATTGGCACCGATTATACACCAAACAAATGGAAGACGCTCTTGCTCTTAAAGGAGCACGTATCGGAATCCCATACTGGGACTGGACACAGCCATTCACAAGTCTACCTCACCTGGTCACCAGTACAGATAACAATCCATTCCTTCAGGGAGACGTGGCTTTCAGGAATGAGCACACATCACGCGACCCAGTTCCTAATCTTTTCAGAGACCCGGAGTTCGGAGAAAAATCGTTCTTTTATCGCCAAGTTTTGTATGCCCTAGAGCAGACCGACTTCTGCGACTTTGAAATCCAATTTGAAGTTTCCCATAATGCCATTCACTCGTGGGTTGGTGGTGATTCTCCTTTCTCTATGTCAACACTTCATTACACCTCATATGATCCGTTGTTCTACTTGCATCATTCCAATACTGACAGGCTGTGGGCCATTTGGCAAGCTTTGCAGAAATACAGAGGTTTGCCCTATAAAACTGCCAACTGTGCTATTCCCTTGCTACGAAGACCACTAAGTCCTTTCAGCCGTGAATCAAATTGGAATGCCCTTACGCGCACAAATTCCCGACCAATTGATGTTTTTGATTATCAGCGACTTGGCTATCAATACGACAACTTGAGATTTGATGGCTTAGATATTCCTCATCTTGAATCAAAACTATCTGCAATCAGACAGAGCGGTCGAGTCTTTGCTGGTTTCTTGCTCAGTGGATTCCAAGCGTCTGCTGATGTGAGATTTGATGTTTGTTTACCCTCAGGAGAGTGTAAATTCGCTGGTACATTTACAGTTCTTGGTGGCGAAAAAGAAATGCCATGGGCATTTGACAGACTATTTAAATATGAAATAACAGAGGCTTTGTCTGCTCTTCGAGCTGATTATCGAAGTGTGTTTACAGTGGAGACGACTATCATCGCCACAAATAAAACAACACTCTCCAGTAGCCTGATACCAAGGCCGACTGTCATTTATGAGCCTGGAACACGTAAGAACTATTTTCTCACATGTGGTTTTATGACTATACTAATTTATAACACTGTGGCACATCTATATATGTATGGCTGGAGGTATTTAATTCCAAACCTAGATGAATTGTGTTCAAGATATTTAAAGTTTTCTGTGTGTTTGTTTGTTTGATTCGTACTCAAGGGTATTTCACTTATATGACGACGGATTGTCCACTTGGCACTGTTTCTTACCCTATTGTGGTGGTAACCCGGAGGAAACTGTACCCCCCCCCCCCTCCGACCCACCGATTGCTGGAGCCACATCTTGTGACTCACTCACATACTGGAGGGACGACAGACGGGTTCGATTTCGTGGATGGTACATCGAAGTAGGCTTTAGAAAGCGAACACCGCTAACCACTTAGCCACGGGCCTCATTTAAGATTGTATACAAAATAATAACATGTTGTCATACAAAGCAATTGTTCCATTATAAGATCGCATTGTTATTGAAAAGTTGTTGTTGATAATTGAAACAATCATAAAAGATATTCAAGAATTTTCTCTGATTTATATTCATAGGAGTGTCTTCTGTGGCATCTGCAGCACAACCGAAAAGCGACTCACTCCTCAGAAAAGAGCTCAGCACACTTACTTTGACCGAGGCACAAAATCTTCGAGAGGCTCTTTTCCAGATGATGAATGACCAAGGTCACAATGGATTTGAACACATTGCCACATTCCATGGAGCACCCGGAAAGTGTCCCCAGGGGGCTTCCGAGAACACATTCTCCTGCTGTATCCATGGAATGCCAGCGTTCCCAGCATGGCACAGATTGTTTGTCGTCCAAGCTGAACAGGCACTTCAGGCGCATGGGGCTACAGTTGGAATTCCATACTGGGACTGGACACAAGATATGAAATCGCTCCCGAACTTTGTCAGCCAAGCTGACAATAACCCATGGAATAGAGGTTTCATTAGTTTCGAGAACGTTTATACGACAAGAACAGTTGACCCAAGATTATTTGACCCCCCAAGACTTTCCGGTCATAACTTCTTACATCACAACGTCTTGCTGAGTCTGGAGGAAAATGATTATTGCGATTTCGAGGTTCAGTTTGAAATATTTCACAACACCATTCATGCCTGGGTTGGTGGACAAGATGAACATTCTTTATCCACTTTGGAATTTTCAGCATTCGATCCACTTTTCTTAATTCACCATTCTAACATGGACCGGTTATGGATCATCTGGCAGGAGCTCCAAAAGCTAAGAGGGAAGCCTTATAGCTCTGCAGATTGCGCAGGACGAAGCATGTCCCAACCAATGCCACCATTCTATTTCAACGACTTCAATCCGAATGACGTCACACGGGAACACAGCCGACCGATCAGCACATTTGATCATCATGTCTTTGGTTATGAATACGATGAACTGCGACTAAACGGTTTGTCTATTTCTCAATTACAGGGATATATTGACAATATCCGACAGTATGACAGAGTATTTATCGGTTTCAGTACACATGGCTTTTCCGCTTCTGCTAATGTTGACTTTTATGTTTGCCGACATTCCGATACCGATTGTGATAATTTTGCCGGTTCGTTCTCTGTTCTGGGTGGTCCGTCTGAAATGCCGTGGGCGTTCGAAAGACCATTCAAGTACGAAGTGACTGAGGTCTTCAACAAACTATCATATTCCTACACAGACGCAATACGAGTCCGAACAGTGGTAAAGGCTCCAAATGGCTCAGCAGTAGACGCTCATTTTGCACAACCTGTGGTTGTTTCTCGCCCAGCGCGATCTGATAATGATGTCTACGTCATCGGGTTTGCACAAGGCATATCCCCTGCCAACAAGATTGTTGCAAAGAGAGGAACAAAAATCGTTTTCAATCATTTCAATGACGAAAACGTAGACCGAAAATATGTGATGGATTTGAATACCTACACACCTTTTTATAGATGCGATGTACCAGAATTTGGATTCCAGATCTACAATTTCCACCAAGAATACCAACCAGCACCTGGAACATATTACTTCACAGCTGCTGATAAAGCATTGTGTAACGCTGGAGCAAAACTCATCCTTGAGATTGCTGAACATTAAACGACATTCTAAGGTAAGCAGCAAACGTCAGTATCTCAGAAAACGGCTACAGACGATCCATTCTCCCGTCATCAGTTAATTTAAGGCACCACATATCAGCTAGAAGTGTAAAAAAGGTTAATAATAAATGCGATATAAGAAATTGAAATGGGGATTTCCCATTATACAGACAACTCAAATAAATAAGGGATGTTAAACATTCTGATGAAATGGGTATGGTGAAACAGGTATCATCTATTTTATCATCTTGGTTTATCTATGTTTCTATATATGTATGTTACAGATCTCGTGGTGAGAAACGCTGTTAGCCCAGCAGTTAGGTTAAACGGAAACGGGTATATTGTTAAACAAGAATCAAAAGCAGAGGCCAAAATGTTGGAAAGTGGGATGGCGTAGATGAGAAGCAACGAGCTGCTGACCTTTCCATATCAGCTGTAAAGAGAGATTGTTAAAAGCTGGACATTTGTGTACCATTTCTTAAATAAAAGTAATTTATAAAACTTAAGTTTATTCTGAATATCAATACTTTGTTTTGACTTGATAGGACATTTTACCAGTAAAACGCATTAAAACAACTGGTACAAACATAGGCTTTCCACGGAGGGATAATTTCCGATTTTTTGTCATTAAAGTTTACTATACAAATGCATTATATTGTGCTTATCTTGTTTCCGCTATGTCTCAACAACAGCATAGTTCCTTCAGGCTGTGGGCTTTGGTCAGTTTGAAGTTCGACAGTTCACCAAATATAATTTATTTTTGCGCTGCCTACAATAGCATTTTCGTTAGTTGAGATAACACTTTCTATACAAATCAGTTCTGACAATTCTACAGACAAAGACTAGAATAGATCCAGGTAGCGTCGATGTAGTCTATATTGTATTGGCGATATCGCTGGATCCACTTTCTGTTGGCTTGTTTGATTGGGTTTCATCACCTTTCTCACACATGATGGCGTGCTAGCCCAATGGGCGAAGAAAACTCCCTCGACGCCACTGGCAAACAAAGACAAGACCGGGCAAGCACATGACGTAATACAAAGACATCAGAAAACGATAGGCATGTTGCCACTTAGCTCCGAGAGCCCCAAAGCATAATGAAGCTCCCTCCAAACCCTCGACCTGACTGCAGGGATAACGGGTTCTGGCCTAAACCTGCATAATGACCTAAGGTGTATGTTATCTGTTCTTATTAAATTACGCACATCGCCGCTTAGTGATGTTCTGCTTAATACTTAAGTTATTCCCAACTAACTAAAATGAATATTGTTCTCGGAGTGCTATTGTTTTTGTTTTTTTCTTTTTTGTAAAATTCTTTTTATCTTTGTTATATTTGACAGAATTATGTGTTAGCAGGATCTTGGCATAATTGTCCAAAGACAAAAAGTATTGAAATTCCTTAAAAAACGGAAACGTTGAAATATGTACTAAATGACCGCACAACTTATCCTCGATCGTTAAGAGGTTTGCATGAACACATATCATTTTAATGAGGCGGTGACATAACGGGGCCTGGGATTTGTAATACAACAGCAATATTAACAGTATTTTCGCTTTTTGGAATAAGGCTTTCTCGGTTTTTAACAAATTCTAGTTCAGCGAATTTTGTCTGTGGAAACCCGTCCCGGAATCGAACCAACGACTTTTCACACAAATATTGAATTTATGATTGCGTGGCATTTAACGTATTATTCAAGGAGATTTAACTTATATCGTCGAGGTGTAAGAGCAACTAACCACACCCACGAACAAGAACATGGTTGTTCTTTGTGAGGAACCCACCGGATAGTGCTGTTGAAAGAGAGCATAACTGCACTCGGAACATACTTCCTTAGACCAAAGTTCGTCCCATTGGTGTTTACCAAAGGTCGTTTCGAGTCCTATGACGGCGCGCCGGTCCACTAGATGATAGAAATAATACGACGCCACCGCCAACAAAGACTAGACAATTAAAAGAAGAAAGAAAAAAACACCACAATCATGCCGATCTTCTCCATGTAGGCCGGACACGACGGACTGACCAGAAGAAGCAAGTAAAAACACCACAATCATGCCGATCTTCTCCATGTAGTCCAACATCACAATCATGCATATATTCTGCATGTAGTCCAACACCACAATCATGCAGATCTTCTCCATGTAGTCAGGGTACGGTCTGAGAACATGCGCCAGAGAAAGGAAGGCTCCCTCCAACGGCCCGCCATCTTGGACAGATGCTCTCAATAATCATCGAATGTCTTTATACGCTCTGATAAAAACATGCCTGTTTCTCAAGGGTTTAGTTATGGACATCCAATGTCCAACTAATTCTAATCTCAATCTTTATACAGACTTTGCTTGGTTACCGACAAATTTCTTTTTCCAGACTGCCAATTAAATGGCAGCGACCTTAGATACGATATAAACAATGACAGTCTGGAACAGCAAATTATCTTTAGTCTGTTTGATTGATTGGGGTTTAACGTCGTATTCAAGGGTAAAAACCACCCCGGGGCAACGTCGTGTGACTCTCTCTGATAGTCGACAGACAGACACTTGATTCCGTATAAGGTACATCGAGGTAGGATCAGTAAGCGCACGTTCTAACCACTACGCCACAGCCGCTGGCCCCAAATTATCTTTACAGACCGACTAAATATGGACATGGTATCATGAACATTTAGAAACTTTGAAAGTCAAGCTTTGGTTTAAAAACCATGGTCCGACTATTTTTGTTAAAAAAAAAACCCAGCATATTAGCCTAGCTTCCGTGGCCTAGGGGGCGCCCCGGAACCTCTCGAATTCTACAACAGCCGAATGTACGTTCTGGGCCATTTTCGTCATATATAACTAATGTGGTTAACTTCGAGTTTTAATATCATTTTTTCTTATAAAATTCTTATAAAATTGTTATCTTGCTATGCTATTTGGCGATATTGTTTTCCTTGAGAAGCTTTTTCCACCAGATCAGTTATTTGTAGTGGTTCTTTTAACGTTGCATACCAAAGGGCCGCCTAGGCCCCGGAAGCTTTAGAGTCCTACACATTCGCAGGCTTTTTTTAGTCACCGGACATCTATAAAACTAATATTTTCCCCAGAGGCAAGTTTCTAAAGAGATCGTTATCTCGGATTGTTTTGTTTTGTGTTTCTCTTGTGTGCTATAACAGGTCTAATGTGGTTTGATGTCAGTGTTCATATCATTTTTGGCTTATTGAATAATTTCGACACGCCAGGGGGCGATGTTGCCTATCCGAGAGGCTTTTTACACCATATCAGTTTATTTGTACAGTTTCTATCAACTTACTGACCACAGACGCTGTGAATAATAGTGGCTGGGTGTGATGGAGTATGAGTTTTCTATAGGTGCCGGTGGACTTCTCATTTTATTTACTTGACCTAAATGGTTTTCAGAACCAAGTTAATACATCTTTCTTCTTAGACGTTAAGTTAGATAAAGTTTATCTCAATGAAAAACTAACTCAGACACACTTTTTACAACTAGCTTTGGCAGAGTGACGTTCTAACAATGTTTTTATAAATAATGTTTAGTAATGTATTGTTTTTATTAAAAAGTGGGGCAAACTGAGGGGGGAGGCAAGAAAATCCCCGGAGGGGCTAATGCCCCGGCTTGTCCCCCCACCACCCACACCCCGTGGCGCCACCCCTGCAAATAGGCCTACTGTAATGCGAGAATGTTCTTAGGTTTCAAATGACTGGCAAATTATTCAATAAACATCAACCAATTGACCTCACACGGCCTGTCATTTTGAAGGAGTAATGTAGAGACATGAATGACATCAACCAATTGACCTCACACGGCCTGTCAGTTTGGAGGAGTTGTGTAGATACGTGAATGACATCGACCAATTGACCTCACACAGCCTGTCATTTTGGAGGAGTTGAGTAGACTTCAAAGGCATCGACCTCACAATTGACCTCACACGGCTTGTCATTTTGGAGGAGTTGTGTAGAGACTTCCATGAGGTCGACCAATTGACCTCACACGGCCTGTCATTTTGGAGGAGTAATGTAGAGACATGAATGGCATCGACCAATTGACCTCACACGGTCTAACGAGAGCGAACGGATATAGTTTATCTTCATGGAAGAAAATTATTATCAAACAGTCTTATTATATGAAACGTGAGTGCGTGCAACAAACAAACGGCAGGTAGGGCCTAAATGGACTTTTAACGATTCTACCACAATTGATTACATATTATCCAAGTTTTGAACTGCTGAGTGTCTACTAAGACCCACTGTACTCCGACTCACTGTACTCCGACCCACTGGACCTACTATACTACGACCCACTGGACCTACTGTACTACGACCCACTGGACCTACTGTACCCCGACCCACTGGACCTACTGTACTACGACCCACTGGACCTACTGTACTGCGACCCACTGGACCTACTGTACCCCGACCCACTGGACCTACTGTACTACGACCCACTGGACCTACTGTACCCCGACCCACATTATCCATTACAATTAGTGCTGCACATTACTTAACAAATTACCAGTTATCAGCAATAACAATAAAGATGATACAAATCTGTAATTATTATAATAGTTATAATAACAACACTTCTTATAACAAAACTACTTATACAAACTAAATAACAATACCTCTGATAAAAATGCGAATAAGAAAAATAATGAAAGCAACTCTTATATTAAAAGTACAAATAAAAAAAACACTGCCAAACACAATACTAAAGACAACACCACTAATATAACACATACACATTTCACACAACTACAAATATCCCCACTACATCTATATAACATTACTATTTTCGTCACTATTCCTAACACCACTCCAAAGACAACACTACTAATATCACCACTACTAATAATAACACCACTACATATATATAACATTACTATTTTCGTCACTGTTTTTAACACCACTACAAAAACAATACTACTAATATCACCACTACTAATAACACCACTACATATATATAACATTACTATTTTCGTCACTTCCTAACACCACTACAAAAACAACGCTACTAATATCACCACTACTAATAACAACACTACTACTAATACCAACACTACAAATAACAACACTACAAATAACAAGACTACTAATATCATCACTACTAATAAAAACACAACTACTAATAACAACACTACAAATAACAACACTACAAATAACAACACTACAAATAACACCACTACTAATAT